>JBCEWC010020158.1:0-11061 GCA_038996855.1 Solanum aculeatissimum
ATTCCTTAGAATTTATATGTTATGTGTTTATTTTCCACGCTTCTGAACCGATGAGGTGTAAAATGATGCTATGATGGATTGATCGAGGACTTTCGGGTTCTCCTTCACCATGTCACATTTAGGCCCCCCTATCGGGGTCGTGACACATGGTTCTATTTTGGACAAAGATCCATAAGATTTCATTTATGAGGTGTACAATGTGGTTGCTATTATAGGGGTGATATCAAAAGAGAAGGAGGAGGTAGCAACCTACTAACTCAAGGGTATTGCATAAGTATGGTACAACCAATAAAAGAGTGAGAGAGTTTAGGAGGGACCACAGGTTGGGAGGTCTTGAGGCTATCTTTCAAGAACGCTTCTTCCAACTTGAATTAAGAAAGGTAAAAATTATAGAGTTTATCAATCACAAGAAAGGTGGTATGAGTTTGAGTGAGTATGCCTTTAAGTTCACAAAGTTGTCTAAGTATTCTTCTTCTTTGATAGTCAACTCTCTTGACCGTATGAGCAAATTAATTTTTTGAGTGTCGAATCTTGTGGTTAAAGAATGTAGGACATCTATGCTTATTAAGGAGATAAAAATTTCTAAGCTCATTACATATGCCAAGAAAATGGATGAGAAAAATCTTAAGGAGAATAATATGAGGGGGTCCAAGAGGGCTTGGTTTGAAGGTGGGTTCTCTAACTCTAAGTCTGGTGGTAATGGTCTTTTTAAACAAGGCCAAAGGTTTCAAGGTCAAGGTTCTTCTCAGCTTTTGGTCTAAATATTTGACAAAGTTAGGGTATCCAACACTAATCCCCAAGGGGTAAGTGCTAATGCTAGTGCACCTATTTTTCCTAAGTGTCCTACTTATGAAAAGAACCATAGGGGTGATTGCTTGAGTAGTTCGGTTGCTTCCTTTAGGTGTGGTAAAATGGGGTATAAGATCTCCGAATGACCTAGTCATGCAAATAAAGAGAGAGAGAGAGAGAAAGGCATCCACAAGGATAATCTACTCAAGATGGAAAAGTTCAAGAAGATGGTGGACAACACACCAATAGGATCTATGCAATACAGGCTAGGCAAGGTATTGAGGAGTCTTCTGATGTGGTTATGGGTATGTTGCGTGTCTTTGACTTTGATTTATATGCTTTTCTTGATCCAAATACCAATTTATCATTTGTTACTCCTTATCTAGCAAATAGACTTTATGTGTCTCCCAAAATTTTATTTGATCCTTTTTGGTTCATGCCCTATTAGTGACTCCATCCTAACCAAGAGATTCTATAAACATTGTCTGGTTTTATTCTTGCATAAAGTTATTCTATGTGATCTTATTAAGCTTGATATGATAGATTTTTATAGCATTCTTGGTATGGATTGCCTTCATGCTTCTTATACATCCACGAATTGTAGAAACCATAGGTTTATATTTCAATTTCCCAATGAGTTGGTTCTTGAATGGAAGAGTAGTGATTCAATATTTAAGGGTTGATTCATCTCTAGTCTCAAAGCTTGAAAAATAATTTCTAAGAGGTGTATTTATCATCTAGTATGAGTTAGGGATATGAATTTTGAATCTCCTACTATTGAGTTAGTTCCTATTGTAATTGAGTTCTCTGATGTATTTTATGATGATTTCATGGTATTCCTTCTGAAAGGAAAATTTAATTTTCCATATATGTCCTCCACAATATCCAATATATCTCTATTTCTCCTTATCGTATTGCCCCAGCGAAACATAAGAAGTTAAAAAAACAATTGAAAGATTTGTTGGACAAGAATTTTTATAAGGTCAAGCATGTCACCATGGGGTGCTCCAATGTAGTTTGTTAAAAAAGAAGGATGGGTCACTCCGGATGTTATAGACTATCGATAATTAAATAAGTTTACTATAAAGAACAAGTATCCTATTATGAGAATATATAATTTTTTTGATCAACTACAAAGTAAAAGATACTTCTCAAAAATTGATCTCCATTCTAATTATCATGAATAATGGTGAGGGAATGTGATATTCTCAAGAGGCATTTCAAACATGGTATAGCAATTTTCAATTTTTGGTTATGTAATTCTGATTGACTAATGCTCTTACTATCTTCATGGACTTGGTGAATCGAGTTTTAAAATAATATTTGGACCTATTTGTGGTGGTATTTATTGATGATATATTGATTTATTCTGAATGTGAAGAGGAACATATGGGTCACTCAAAAATTGTATTGCAAACTTTGAGAGACAAGAAAATGTTTGCTAATTTAGTAAGTGTAATTTTGTTGAGGGAAATGGCTTTTCTTTGTTGCATTGTCTCTGGTGATGGTATCATAGTGGACCTAAATAAAATGAAGGCAGTAAAATATTGTTCTAGACCATTATTTCCTTAAGATATTAGAAGCTTTTTGAGCTTGATTGGGTATTATAGAAGGTTTAGATGAATTTTCACCTATTTTATCACTTTTGCTTAGGTTGACTCCAAAAAGGTAAAATACTAATTGTCAGATCAGTGTGAAAAAAGTTTTCAAATATTGAATGATTGTCTTACTTTAGTCCCTATTTTGACATAACAAAATGGTTTGGTTGGGTTTGTGGTTTATTGTGATGCCTCACATATTGGTTTGAGTTGTGTTTTGATGCAACAGGGTAAGGTCATAACATATGCTTCAAGACAATTGAAAGTGCATGAGCGAAATTATCTAACCCATGATCTTGAACTATAGGTGGTTGTGTTTGCAACAAAAATATGGTGTTGCTATCTTTATGGGGTGTATGTTAATATATTTACCGACCACAAGAGTTTGCAATATGTATTTTTCCAAAGAAATTTGAACCTTAGGCAAAGAAGGCGTCTTGAACTACTTAAGGACTATGAAAAAAGTGTATTGTATCATCTAGGCAAGACAAATATTATGGCTGATGTAATTAGTAGGGTGTATATAGGTAGTGTTGCTCATGTTGAGAATTGAAATAAAGAGTTAGTATAAGATGTATATTGATTGGCCTGTTAGGTGTGAGCTTGGGTGATTTGAATGGGGGTAGTATTCTTGTGCATAATGGGCCAAAATCATCTTTAGTAGCGAAGGTAAAAGCAATGCAAGATATGGATGCAACCTAGGTAGAGTTGAAGAAGTTGGTGATTGATAAAAAGATCAAGGTTTTCTCTTATAGGGGAGAAGGGTAAATCGTTATGAAGGCCGATTATGTGTTCCAATTGTTGATGGCTCAAGGGATATGTTATTTAATGAAGCCCATGACTCATGTAATGACCTTGAAAGTTATTTTTTACTTTTATAATAAAATTACTATTTCTCCCCTCTCGATTGCGACCTTGAGTCATGTTTGATTGATTTTAAAAGTTGATATTTGAGAATATTCATGGAAGTTGATATATTTGCAAAAGATTGGATTTTTGAGGTTTGAATTGCCTAATTTTAAATTTTGAGTCATTCAGAGATTCGAGTCTCAAATTTTTTTTTGTTGATTTCATTAGTTCAAAAATTTAAATTTGGTTTGGGAGAGTTTTCCAAACCATATTTGGAGTTGTTATGTGGATTTTAGGTCAGAAGTTGTAAATTGAGTTAAAGTTTATGTTTGGTTTGACTTTGGTCAACCATTTAAGTTCCGGTGCTCGGACTGAATTTCTGATTGTTTCAATGTCTTGGGAGGTGATTTTAGTGCTTAAAGAAGCTTTGCCATAACTTTTGAGTGTTCAGATGTCATTTTGATGTTTCAAGTGGTCTAAGTTAGATTTAAGGTGCTTAATCGGGTACTGGGTGATGAGACCTTGAATTCGATTTCTAATGAAACCATTAAGTCCGGAATTTCAAATTTAGTGGAGCTATGTGTATGGTTTGTGTGTATGGGGTTTTGAACGAATCTCAATAGTTGATTCCAAGTCTTTAAATTGTTTAGAATGATTTTTGTTGGGTTCTGGTGCTGATGAGTCTATATTTTGGACTCATTTTGGGGTTAAATTGTAAGGAAACATTTCCCTTAATGTGACATTAATTTTAACTTCTAACGAATATGCATATGCTATGATAGGAAATGGAGTTAAAACCACGCAACTGGGTAAGACTTGGTGGAATCTTGGAGAGTCGGAAAAAGTGCAAAAAAGCAGTGAAAAGTGAGGTCGCCGACATCCCCGATGATATGCCAAAAGCTCCATGAGATGGGCTATTTATGTAGCAACCAAGGCTCACAGTCAAGGAAAGAGTGCGGTCAGAATTAATGTCGTAAAGTATACTCAGTGATTCATCAAAAGCACAAATGATCGCCTAAAGTGGCAGAACACAAAGCCCCAAATTACTAAAAAAAAAGGTGATACGAAGAATATTTTGATGCATCATCGAATTGAAAAAGTGGAGCATAGAGTTATTTCCTAAATTTCAATGGAGGAAACCTTATATAG
This sequence comes from Solanum aculeatissimum, assembly GCA_038996855.1. NCBI lineage: Eukaryota > Viridiplantae > Streptophyta > Magnoliopsida > Solanales > Solanaceae > Solanum > Solanum aculeatissimum. Next base: position 4,386 of record JBCEWC010020158.1, read on the forward strand.
ACAGACAGGAAAACGGTCAAGTACACATTTGGTACATCGCCAGAGTACTCGACTATGGTCGACCTTGAACGCCAAATGACATTTTGCAGCACAACATTTCACACATTTATATGGAATATATAAGCATTTTTAGAAAGGACATTATACATCATTTGTTCATTCAAATTCAGAACAATTAGTTTGTAGTAGTAGTACATAGAACTTTCCTCTTAGAATACTAGGGAAATTAAGGTTTTGAAGAATTTGTGCAACAATTAGAGAAGATTCGCTGGTGAGAATAAACTGATTTGTATTCAATCTTGTTACCCATGGCTTCTACTACTATGAATGGTAATCAATCTTTAATTTCTAGCATGTGTGGCTAAACCCCCTATGTTAGGGGTGTGCTTTTGATATGGGTCTTTGATCTATTGATTGGGTTTGTGATATCTTGACTTATCTGTAGTTGATTTGGGTGAATTTATGTCCATTCCTAAGTTTAATGTAAATCTCGAGGTTACAAACTTGGAGTTTTGTTTAGATCTCTGATTTGTATCTTAGTTGGAGTTATTAGAGTGTGGTATGGATATAATAACTGGAAATCTTACGGAGTTTCAGTTGAAGTCCATATCGTTGGACTCAATAGCCAAGGTATTAGGGTTTTCTGTAACTTCTTAGGCCAAGCGTAAATGCGGCGGTCTGCGTGTGGTACCCTAGAGGATTCATGCAAAACACCCATTTTCAGAGATGATTTGGGCTACAAGCAACCTGTAACCACCTAGAAATTTTGAAAATATTATCAATGCATATTTCACTTATTTCAAGCTTGGTTGGTGTGGTTTATAGTTTTCATGTGTCGCATTCATCAAGCCATGGGCAAAGGTGTCTCATTGGTTAAGCTTTTCATGCGAGACATTGGAAGGGTCACCTTTAACTGTTCATACCTCTTGTAACAAGAAGAACTGAGTGGTCCTACCAAATTGAAGCTCTTTGAGTTAGCTTTCCAACACACTTGGTTTCACTTGAGTCTGAGTTTGGATGAAGAAGTAGTAGACCTTTTCGCAAAGCTGCCTATGCAGGGATTTGAACTAGAAATTTGACTAAGGCAATGCTTCAGGGGACCTATATGGGACGTGAAACACTGGATGGTTCGTGTGGAGGTCTTATCTGACCTCCCACGAGGTGTGGTAAAGTGTTTCATGAAGGTCTCGACTTGAGGATTGGTTCTAAGTATAAGGTTAACTTTCTAAAATTCATGTTAACGAGATCAAAGCCCTCACAGGTTATTTGACCTTTGATGAGTCTTGTAGCTCCACATGGTGCAAAAGCTTGGCTGGAAATTGAGCAAGTAAGGTACCACAAACCACTATACGGTCCGTGTGAACGTTCACGAGCCATGTGGCCTCGCATATGGTCATTGGAGTGAAAATTTTCTAAGTATGGAATTACCGTCTTGGACCTTCGTTAGTGAAGATTTTTCTAATTATTGCTTGATGGACATGCACACGACTCATGCACCCTTACACATTTCGTGTAGTGGATCATCTAGACAATCCCTAACAACCTTTTTAAGGCTCATTCATTAATGGTTGAATTGTAATTTTTGTAATTTTCTAGGGTCGTTTTAGACTTCCTAAGCCTTCCTAAACATCTGATTTAGCCTATACTCCTCAATTCCTATTCAAATTATTGTCAAACACTTAGAATATTCAAACTCTCTCATCTAAAAGCTCCCTTCCATGTGTGGGTTGAAGGTTCAACTTGGAATTCAAAGATGTCTTCTTCTTCAATCATTTTTCTCCCTAAATATTTTAGTAAATCAATGTATGTGGGATTGATTCATGGCCCTCTTTCAACCATGAAGACCCCAAAACTCTTTTACACTTGATTTTATGAAATTTAAGCTTACTTTGAATATGGGTTTTTTAAATTAGTGTGGATTTAATTAAATTGAAGTATAGGCTGTGCTTATTTGATGATATAAAGTGATTTAAGTTTAATTATCATGAATTGCATTGAGATTATAAAGATTCAATTATGCATGTACCTTTAAGCCTTCAATTCAAGCATGAGTAGTATGAATTATATTTTTAAGTTCTGAATTTCACTATGATTTAAGAATGAATCTATCTTATTATGTTGATTTAAATGTCAATATCTATTGCCCCTATTATGCTATCATCATTCATTGCATTTTCATTCATGAGCATGGATTTTATGAAACTTATGATGTGGGCTTAGTCCCAAAGATGTTTATGCTATGTTTTCAAGCAATGAATGGGTATGACAAGGTTGTGGTCACACTATATATATGATATGGCTCTTTGAGAAAATGATGGGTGTTTACACCATATGTATATGTTTAAAGGAACATAGAATTGAGGTTGGAGGCAGGGTGGACTATCTCTAAGAGTCCACACTCTTTCCTCATATCTATGTAAATAATGGAGCTATTCCTATGCATGAAAGTATGTTATGAAGAATAATTTGACTTTTTAGTCACGTATGCATGAAAGTAAAGAAAGTGATTTGGCCTTTAAGCCCAATTATGCATGGTTATGATTTCAAAGTACTTATTCTCTTTTCAAGAGCATGTATATGTATACATATTCTTGTGGGATGATGACTTAGCACCAAGGTATTGGAGGCGGGGTGGACTATCTCCAAGGGTCCATACTCCTTTCCATCAAACTATGTGCCAAACATAGGTTTATGTTTATGCCTCTTTTGAGATGATTATGTTAAGAATGGATCTACCTTTGGAAAGTAGGTTGCCTCTTTATCCATTGTGGGGTAGATGATGGAGTTCCAAGTTATAGATCACTTGTTCTTATGTCGACTGAGGTCCCATCCCCATTGTGTTTATATGACTAAGCATTCATGCATCATAGATTTCATGGAATATTGATATTGTATCCTTTTTTATATTCTCCTTCTTATATGTTCCCTTGTCATCTAACAATGGTTTACAAGTTGTTCAAGCCATATGAAATGCATACCCGCATACTTAGTACATTCAAATGTACTAACGCATACTCTTTTGTCCGCATGATGTAATGATGTAGGGACCAGAGACTACATCTATCCACCTCTTAACAATTAGCTTGGATCTTTGAGTATCATTGTGGTGAGTCCTATGTTCCAGGGACAACATCCATCTTCTTTCTAGCTCTTATGTTATGTTAATTATGTTTTTACTTTGAGGGTGAGCTATAGACATGTCTTTTCCCCCACCCTAATCTAGACTAGAGACATTGTTGGACACGACATAGTTCCTTGTATGAATATGTTATGTGTATACTTGAGATGCTATGGTTATGTATTATTCATGGATGAGATGATTATGTTTATGCTATTATGATATGATTAATGGAAATGTGATTATGTGGAAAGTCCCAAGCTCCTCCTTATCCCCATAGCGTGAGTCATACTTATCTGTCCCTTAGAACATATTTGCTAATTGCTATGTAGTTCATGCAAATCCCTTACCCGATGACATCCCCATAGCTTGAGTCCAAAGTCCCTCAATCCCTTAGAATTATATGTTTATTGTTCAATTATGTTCTTCTGAACCAATGATATGTAAAATAATGCTAAGAGGTTTGTTTGAGGACTTTTTGTTTCCCATTTGCCATGTCATGCCTAGGCCCTACTCCCGGGTCGTAACACAACCTAGCTTTTTCACTCAATATCAACTCATGATGTCAAATATCTAGATCAATTTGATTGATCAATTCTCATTTTTGCACATGCCCAATATCTCCGTAATAACTGTTAAGTTAATTAATTAGAATTTATTAGTTGCACTCTATTTTGATTATATTATTACAACCTCTGAAATCTTACAATTACTTGGTCCAATGAGTAACTTCTGTCTTGAAAAATGATTCCCTATGGGATCGACCCCAATCTCTAAAGTTGGGTAATTATGCTAATGATGACCTCCTCTTCTACCTTTTAGTAGTTGGGTTAAGCGACATAAAAAAATGGCACCGTTACCGGGAAATTGGCGTGTTCATATTGGAAGTGTTTGTTAAGACTTGTTCTTGTAGTTAGAGTCCTTTTTAATGTTTTCTTGTTATTTTTGTTCATTGACTGTTAGTTATAAAGATGAAATAGGAAGAGAGCATCAATGGTGAGAATGTTGGGGACATGAATGGGATGCAATATGTCAACTAGGATCAAGTAGGAAGCACCAGTGCTATCCAACTACCCCCATTGGCTGGAGGAGTGAATTTCTATATAACGAGCACCATATTATACCTTTTGTAACTGAAGGGACTATTCGGAAGGCTAGGCCACGAAGATCCTCATGAAAACTTGAGGAATTTTTATGTATGTCTCCCATTCAACTTCAGGGGAGTGAACCAAGAAGGCATTTAGCTAAGGCTATTTCATTGTTCTATCACTGGAGAGGCATTGAGGTGGCTAGCAAAGTTGCCTCACGATACTATTACTTTATGGGAGGATCTACAAAATGCATTCCTCAATAAATGATTCTTTCCACCCTCAAAGATGATCAAATTTAGGAGAAGTATTGAGAATTTCAAGACAATGGAGAGTGATCCACTGCATGAAACATGACTTCGAATTTGGAAAGTCTTACTCCAATGTCCCAACCATAGAGTTTCTAACCATATGCCCTTGCAATACTTTTATGTGAGCCTTAACGTAGTGAACAAAGGAGTAGCTGATAGGCCAGTGAGAGGAGGCTTGATGACATAAACATTCACCAAAACTTGTAACCTCTTGGATGGCATGACAAAAATTAACCAAGAATGGTACACAAATGATGATATAATACCTTCGATCCACAAAGGTCTTACCAAGGAGCAACTCGCTAAAGATCAGGAAAGGGATGAGAACATGGCTAAAATGTTAGCTCAGCTTGATCTTTTGACTAATCATGTCATGGGAGGAAATGGTAAGACGTGGAATGCTGTGGGAGCTATCGGAGAAGTGATGTTTGGAGGTGCACCATTTGAAAGTGGGTACAATAAAGAATGTCATTACATGGGGAGCCAAATAGTGGGTTCTCGACCAGCTTTCCAAAGGCCACTCGGAGATCAAGGTTGGAAAAATAATCTTCGATGGTGAGATCAAGCATGGAATAATAAACCTCAAGTTAGGGGTTGGCAGAATCGTAAGGGAGACAGGTTTATTCACCCCCATGACAAGATGAGGGCTGCTAACCTTATGGTGAATCAAGAAAATCTTCAAACTGAAGATATGCTCTCCCGCATCTTAAACAAGGTGGAAGCCTTTGCTAAAGTCCTAAAAGAGATGAAATATGACTTTTCTCAGTTGAGTTAAATAGTAACATCACATTCGATATCTATTAAGCAGCTAGAGACTCAAATTAGAAACATATGAGCTCATCTAAATCAGTTTCCAAAAGGAGGTCTACCTAGTGACACGATAGCTAATCCCAAGGGAAGTGATCAACAATGTTTGGCTATTACTACACACAGTGGAAAAGTGGTAGAAGGTACTAAGCCATCCTTGGTAGATGGAGAAGGCCAGAATAAAATAGGAGAAAAGTGGGATGATGCTTCAAATTCAGCAGTGAGGTTGAAAATGCCTCAGGTCAAGATTGATCCTCCTTTCCCTCAGAGATTTAAGAAGAGGGAGAAGGATGCGAAGTTCAAAACTTTTCTCTCCATGTTCAACTCCTTGTCGATAAATGTTGCACTTGTAGAGACATTGATTGAAATACTCAGTTATGTTAGATTCATGAAAGAGTTGGTTACATAGAAGTAAACTCTTGAGTGTGAGACTGTTGAGGTGTCTCACAATTGTAGTGCAATCTTAACATAAAAGTTGGTAGTGAAAAAGGAAGACCCAAGTGCATTCACCATCCTGTGCACTATAAGGGCCTCAAAGTTTAGTAAAGCACTATATGACTTGGGAGCAAGTATAAATCTCGTGCCCCTAGCTATATTTGAGTAATTGGGATTAGAGACTCCTTCGCCAATCACAATGTAGATTCTCATGGCTGATTGGTTAATTAAATGACCAATGGGGATTTTACATGACATGCTGGTGAAGGTGGATAAGTTTATTCTCTTTGTGGATTTCTTAATCTTAGAATGTGAGGTTGATACAAATTTTCCAATTATCTTAGGAAGGTCGTTCTTAGCTACCAAAAGAGCAGTTGTGGACATCGAGAATGGAGATCTTAGGTTCAGAGTGAATGATAAGGAAGTTGTTTTCAACACATGTAAAGCTCTAAAGTCGGGAGATGACCCATAGGTGTTATCATTGATAGGCCAATCGGTCGTGACTTGATGTGAAGTGAAATTATGTCATGACATGATGTTAACTATGGCGCTGCTTAGGAGGCAACCCAAGGTGAGTTTTTATCACTTTTTAGTTTGGCTAATGGATGTTGATGTATGTAGGATTGACAAGGCGAATGTGGAGTGGTAACTTGATATGGGTGAACAAGAAAGCCTAGCTGGCGTATCGCCGAGTAAAATTGGCGGTCTTCAAATTGACGAAACTTTTAGTCGAGCTGTGAACCTGGAGGTGCTGTAAAATTTGGCAAACAAACCATTCAGCTGGTGAATTTCCGATGCTAGGTGGCGATGGTTAATTTCACCGCACTTTAGGGTGAGAAGCTGTCACGCCTCCGACTCTACAAAGACGGACAGGCACTCGGTGCCCTCTAGGCCCGAGAGAACCAACATACAACCTG
>JBCEWC010020159.1:0-11060 GCA_038996855.1 Solanum aculeatissimum
TAGTATCTATAAATAGGGTCTCAATGTAATAATGTAGACAACAATTCAATAATATTTTTCTCCAATATTTCTCACAAGTATGATGAGACAAAGCATGAGAGTCATGAGGCACTGTTAGGTGGCTGGAGAATCACAACAAAGCAGTAGCAAAAGCTAGAACACGCACAACATAAGCTATCTCGGACGAGACGATTAAGTCATGTTGTTTGTGTTGTTTATGTTGTGTGGGATGTGAACTACTACCCATGTCCGGTTATGCTACTCATACGAGGGTATGAAGGTGAAGAGAAGCAGTAGAAAGCAACGCAGGACAAGACGGAACCAAAACGAACAAAGGAACACACCACGAGCATGTTTACGACCTGTGATGCTCTTCACTGTTCGTGAACCTAGTCGTCCAGTTGAAGCTTCCAGGAACATCGTCGAAACACATCAAAACGAACCCTTGAACGACTCGTGGTGTATTCCACGAGCCCTGAAAGTGCTCATGGAAGACACCAGTGCAGCAAGACACAAGAAAAGCCAAGGCAAAGTACACGACTGCCTTGCACAACTCTTGTACACCTTCACGAGTCGTGAAGGTGATCGTGGAAAGGGAGCTGATTTTGGACAGTGTTTACACCAAGGAGAGGACCACGACAGGCTATACGGGAGCGTACAAAGGACCCGAGTCGTGGTCCTGCTCGTGAGACATGTTGCGACTGGAAATCCTCTGCCATTAGGATTCTTTTCCTAGTCCAATTTGGATTACTTTTCCTACTCGTTTGAGGATTACTTTAAGACTATAAATAGTAGCTAGGTTTAATTTCTTGAGACAATCTTATACCCCATGTTTTGGGGCTGCTCTTAGACACAATTTAATCACATTTTTTCCAGATTTTTCCCTTCATCTACACGGCTGGACAGTGAGCCTCAAGAACACAACATTAGTTGTGAGTTTTGATTCGTGTTTTGCTTCTTGTTTTCATGTGTGAGTCAAGAATTAATCTCTCCTCTCTTGCAAGTAATTTTAACATGAATTTAAACATGATTCTTGTTCTAAACCTTGCAAGTTTGATAATCTAGACCCCCAACTAGGGTTGTGGGAACCATGACGTCTTAATGAAATAAGCAAAACGTAAGGTTTTATTGGGACTTGTATCGCATGTATTGTGATTTTCTTTGCTTAAAAGTCTTTCTTGATGAGTGCACGCATTGAGAACTTGCCCGTATTCGTTAGTTGTCCGAGAGAAAATTAATGATTAGGAAAAGGAGATTACAACGGGAGATAGAAGTAATCAACCTAAGTTTGAGTCACTTGGCCCGGGAGGGGATGATATACTTAGGCTTGGGGATTAGCTTGTATATAAAGAACTTGAGACCGAGAGGTGATAGTTTTCCAAAATTCAAAAGTGAGGGTTAGTACTGAAAACGTTCTGAGACCGGAAGGAGACGAATGACATACTTCTAAGAAGGATTGGGAGGTGCATTAGAAGTTACCCAACTCGCTAGATTTTGCATACTATGTAACGAACAATGAACCGGATGTTAATTGCCCACTAGTTAAGCGTCATGGAGATCGCAACCCTAGTCATCATTAAAGTATCTAAGCCTTAGTTTATTTTGCATTCGTACTAGTAGTTAGGAACTTAAATCAAAACCCCCCATTTGACTTTTCCATATTGTTTGTTTTCTGGAAATAGAACCGACGACTAAAATAGGATAACTACTAGAGTTGTTTCAACCTATTCCCTGTGGGATCGACCCCGACTCTAAGTTGAGTAAATAAACTACTAACGATCATCCGTATTCTGTAAAAGGAGTATGTTTGAACATTATCATTTATCATGAAATTAAAAACTTTCTCATGGAATGTGTGGGGGCTCAATATGGAGAGTAAGAGGAATTTGGTTAGAAGTAGAATACAACAACAGGAGGTGGACATTATCGTGCTGATGGAGACAACTTAAGGGGGAGCTGGGAGAGCTTATGCAACAACTAGATGGAAATCGATGGACAGGAGGAATGTGGTAGGAATCTTTAGGCAGCAAGGAGGGTATTGCGATAATGTGGGATGAGACATCGGAAAGGGGAAGCCGTAGAAATTTGCAATCAGAGCATCACTTGCAAGCTCAGTAATTTAAACCAGGAGTTCATCTGGTTCATCACTGCAGTTTACGCATCATGGGAAAGAAATGAGAGGAATTGTGGGAGGAGTTGGGGGCAATGAGGAGCTTTTGCGAAGGACCATGGGTAGTACGTGGGGACTTCAATACGACTAGGTTCCCCTCAGAAACGACCAAATGTTGCAGATCATCTGGGGCCATGTCTGATTTTTCCAAATGCATCAATGAATTGGAATTGTTGGGTCCTCCTTTATTTGGGGGCTCCAACCCATGGAGAGGAGGGGCAAACCAAAGAAATGCACCAAGGATTCACAGATTTCTATACTCCTTACCTTAGGATGAACTTTTCACTCAAATTAGACAAGAGTGTCCTGCCTTGCCTAGGATCTGATCACAACCCTGTAGTATTGACATGTGGGAATGAGGCTTTCAGAAAATCATATTTTAAATTTGATAAGTGGTGGTTAAATGTGGAGGTTTCAGAGATACAGTTAAGGAGTGGTGGGGATCCTTCCATATGACAGGTAGTCCTGATTTATTTAGCTTCAAAGTTGAGTCGCTTAAAAAAGAAACTCAAAGGAATGGAAAAAAGAAAATAGAGGAAACTGGACGGCCAGAAAAGAAGAGATATTGGGACAAATTGGCAGTTTTGAAGACATCCAGGTCCTTAGAGCATTAACAGATGATGATGAGCAATTACAGAAGGCTCATTTAGCAATGAAGTGTGAGGAAGTGGCTAGAAATGAGGAGTTGCACTGGAGACAAAGATCAAGAATTCAGTGGTTAAAGAATGGGGACAAGAACACCAAGTTCTTCCAGAATGGCTACAGCTGACAAAAGGAACAACACTATAGAGTCTTTACTGATTAATGAAGAAGTGTCCTCAGATACTGAGGTTATAAGAAATGCAATGGTGGATTTCTACCAAACTTTATACAAAGAGATAAAAAATTGGAGACCATCTTTTTTTTTTTTTTGAGAATGGTAATTTTTTCTATTATATATATCCACAAGTACATCACATCAAGTAGTCCCCCTAGCAAAAACAATTACATCTGAATATAGACTACCTGTGCTTTTTGTCACAGATAGTCAATTACATCAAATAAATCATCTGCCTGACCTAATACTTCCTATTTACACCAAAAATAATATAGAGCTAGACAATTCATTTTAAAGGTCTGTATGTTGCTTTTCTTGCCCTCAAAACACCTCTGGTTCCTTTCTTGCCAAATGGTCCACCATATGCAGGCTGGGACAATCTTCCATCTCTCCTCCTTTGTTGTAGCATTTCCCACATTTGATCCAGTAGCTAAAAAGCTGTTCAATGTCTTTTGGTTTTACCCAAGTGATTTTCCTTGGGCTACTGAATATTCTCCACAGCTGATCTGCCTATCTACAATGCAAAAAAAGATGGTTGGTTGTCTCTGCCTGCTCCTCACATAAGTAGCGCCTTGAACACCTCTGGAACTTTCTCTTCTTCATATTTTCCTGTGTCAGAATCACCTCCCTTGCCAGTAGCCATGTAAAACAGTTTATCTTGTAGGGAATTTTGGTTTTCAGATCACCCTCCATGGCCAGGGCTTCAAACTGCCTCTTGAGTGATTGATACTTCTGTAAGCTGCTTTGACACCAAATACCCCTTTGTTACCAGGCTGCCAGAGTACCTTATCCTCCTCAGCAGTCTAGTAGTTGAAATCTGCCATTGTAGCATGAAAAACTTCTATGTCCCCCAACTCCCAATCATTCAAATTTTTTCTGAGATGCAGGTTCCAGCCCTGACCTGTCCATAAATCAGAAACAGTGACATTTGGTTGTAGACTTGGATTATAGGGTTCTGGGAATAACTGTTTCAGGGGCCTATGGGCTATCCATTTGTCCTCCCAAAAAAGCACCTTCATTCCATTGCCCACTTTGAATTTGGTTCTAGAAAGCAGCAAGGGCCAAAGGTTTCTTACAAATCTCCATATTCCACACCCATAAGGGGTTGAAACCATATTTGTCATCCAGTTGCTCTCCATTTCATAGTTTGCCCTGATCACTTCCTTCCATAACATAACATACTATCTCCGGAAATGAACTTCCAAAGCCACTTTAGCATGAGGCTTTTGTTTTGTTTCTTCATGTTCCTGACTTCCATTCCCCCTTCTTTCTTGCTCTTCATGACCTCTTCCAATTTGATTAAGTGGAACTTCTTTTTATCTTCAGTGCCTTGCCATAGGAAGTTTCTTCTCATTGCATCAATCCTCTGGATGACATTATTTGGAGCTGGGAATACAAACATCATGTAGGTGGGAATTGCATCCAGTACACTGTTAATCAGTGTTAATCTACCTCCTCTGGACAAATGTTGGCTCTTCCAGTTGGTCAGGTTCTTCTCACATTTTTCTATCACTCTGCTCCAGATCCCCTTGGACTTGCTCTTTGCACTCAATGGCATGCCTAGATATAAAGTAGGCAATTCACCTACTCAGCCACCCAAGGTCTCAACTAGGCTATTCACATCTACTACTTCATTTATTGGGTAAATGAAGCTCTTGACCCAATTGATATGCAATCCATAAATAGCCTCAAAGATAATGAAAATAACTCTTAAGGCACAACATTTGTTCCCTCACTGCTTCACAAAATATGAGAGTATCATCTGCATATTGCAAATGAGTAATCTCCAAATCATGTCTGCCAGTATTGTCCACAAGGAAACCCCTAACCCAGCCCAGCATTAAATTGTTAAGACCTTCCATTGCCAGGATAAAAAGGAAAGGAGATAAAGGGTCTCCCTGTCTCAGTCCCCTTTGGGATGGGAAGAAGCCATAGAGGCTTCTATTGACTAAGACAGAGTACCTGATTGTACTTATGCAGAATCTCGCCCAATTGATCCACTTTGCTCCAAGCCCCATCTTTTGTAACATCAGTAAGAGGAACCCCAGTTTAGATAATCATAAGCTTTCTGAATACAATGCTTACATAGGATTCCTGGGGACTTGCTTCTCTATCTAGACTCCACACACTTATTAGCAATCAGCACTGCATCCATTATTTGTCTTCCATTGATGAATGTCATTTGTTGTCTGTCATCCAGTCTGTGTATAACCTTCTTCATCCTTTGTGCCAACATTTTTGCAATGATCTTGTATACCCCACCTATAAGACTGATTGGTCTGAAGTTTGTTAATTCCACTGCTCCTACTTTCTTTGGGACTAGAGCTACAAAGGTGGCATTGATACTCTTCTCAAAGGTTTCTGACCGTTGGAAGTGCTTATGATTTCCCAGCAGTGACTAAAGAAAGTCATAGTGTATCCATCTGGCCCTAGTGCCTTGTCTACTGCACATGCTCTTATGCTTTCCAAAATCTCCTGTTGTTCAAAAGGTGCCTGGAGTAGGTTGTTCTCTTCTTCATGAATCAAGGGGCAGTTGTGCATCTCCAGGAATGGTCTCCATCCTTCTGGTTCAGAGTACAACTTCTCATAATAAGCTACTATCTCTTGCTGTATCACTTCTTGTTCATTCAGCTCTTCCCCTCACTTTCAGTTTGGATATTGTGTTCACCTTTCTGTGTGCATTTGCAATTCTCTGGAACAATGCACTGTTTCTGTCGCCCTATTTCAACCATACTGTCCTGGATCTTTGTCTCCAAGCAGTTTCCTCTTTCTTTGCTATATCTTCAAACTCCATGTTGAGGGATAGTCTGGAAGTTATCTATTCTCGCCCCAATTTTCTTAGTTCTTGTATCTCCTCTAGATCAGCTAGCTGCTTCAGAACATGTTGTTTTTGCATCCCCAAATTCTGTTGTGTAGTTTTACTCCATTTCTTGAGTTTTTCTTTGAGTGCTTTAAGTTTTGCCACCAACACATAGCCTGGCTTCCCCCTGAAACTAAAGGAATTCCACCATTCTTTGACCTTGTCATTGAAGCCCTCAATAACTAACCACCAATTTTCAAATTTGAAATAGGATTTTGTGCTTTCCCAGTCACCACATTGCAACATTATGGGAGAGTGATCTGAAGTCACTCTATGCAGAGTGTTTTGTCTTATGTTTCTAAAGTTTGCTGCCCATAGAGAATAAGAACCTGTCCAGACTAGCTGCTGCTGTGTGGCTATTCCCTTTCTTCCATATGTAATTTCCCCCAAAAAGTTCAGGATCCACCAGCTCCATATCCTCTATAAAGTCTGAGAATTTTGTCATGCTTTTATTGATTCTGTTGCAATTCTTCTTTTCTGAGGGGTATCTCACAGTGTTGAAATCAACAGAGTGTACCTAAGGCCCTGAAATCAAGCCCCTGGGAGCCCCTATCTCCCACCAAGCCTCTACCCTTTCTTCCTTGCTATTTGGAACATAAATACTGGTAAGGTTCCATTTACAATCTTGAGTCAATCCAGTAAAGGTGCAAGAGATTGAATATTTCCCCACAGAACTTTGTTTTCCCAGTCCCTTTTATCCCACATGATGACAATCCCTACCCTGGTGCCACTAGCTTCTAACTGAGCAAAACCCACCCATTTATTCCCCCAAATTTCCTTTACCAGATTTGCTATGTCCCCCTCCACCTTGGTTTCCTGGAAGCCTACCACATCTGCTTCCCATTTCTTCTTCATGTTCTTGATAACTAGTCTCTTTTTTGCACTATTCATCCCCCTTATATTCCATGATATAATGTTTAGCTTCATCCTTGTTCTATGGCCAGATATCCCCCTGCTATCCTAGTAATCTTGTACGATTTGAAGCCTGCGTTGTGGTAAATGTTGTTGTTGTTTGAAGATGAAATACCGGCCATTGCCAGAGCAGAGCCTATTTTTGAAAGATTTTCAAACTGTATGACGGAAAAGTCTAGTCTCGAAAAATTGGAGACCATCTTTAAATATCATGAAGGTTTCAAACCATCACTGTAGAGGAACAAACATGGTTGTCAAGATTTTGAGGGGGAAGTTCTGGAAGGAATAAAATTGTGTGTGGTAGATAAAGCACCTGGACAATGGCATTCTTCCATGCTTTCTGGGAAATTATCAAAGATGATCTGATGCAGACCTTTCAAAATTTCCATGCTCAACAAAGGTTTGAAAAGAGCTTCAGTGCCACTTTTGTAGCCTTAATTCCAAAGAAGGTAGGAGCAAACAAGTTAAGGAATTTTAGACCTATTAGTCTGATCACAGGGGTATATAAGATCATGGCTCAGGTTTTGGCTATAGATTTTTTTATTTTTTTTTAAAAGGGTCTTCATCAAGGGAAGGCAAATCATGGATGCTGCTCTTCTAGCAAGTGAGTGCATTGATTCTAGAATTAGAGGAGGAACACCTGGACTGATGTGCAAGCAAGATATTGAGAAAGCTTATGATCACTTGAACTATGAGTTTCTTAGCAATACTCTTAAGACAGATAGGTGATGACTTTTTGCATCAAAACCACCAGGTTCTCCATCCTTGTAAATCGAGAAGAACCAGCTGGTTTTTTCCCTGCAGAGAGAGACATGAGACAAGGGGACCCTTTGTCTCCTTCCTCTTTATATTAGCTATGGAAGGTCTGGATAATTTAATGAGAGTTACTGCTCAGAATAATTGGATAAGGGGTTTTTCCGTCAAGAACAGGGCAAATGAGAAAATGAGTCTTGACACATTTATTGTATGCAGATGACAGTGGTATTCTGTGAAACAGAGCAGGAACCAATTTGCTACTTGAGAGTGATCTTGGAGGTTTTTGAAGCTAGCTCAAGACTCAAAGTTAACAGCAGAAAGAGTAGTATTTTTCCAATTAAAGAGGTGCAACCGATTGCGACTCTGGCAATTATTTTGAAGTGCAGAACAGAAGAGTTGCCCACAATTTACCTAGGCATGCCTTCGGGCTCCAAGCACAAAGCAGAAAAAATTTGGGATGGCATAATTCAGAAACACTCAGAAGAAATTGGCAATATGGAAGTCCCAATATTGATCACTGGGAGAAAGAGTTACACTAATCAACTCAGTTCTGGACTCTCTACCCACTTACATGATGTCCCTTTTCCCTATCCCTAGTAAGGTTGTCAAGTCTCTGGATGCTCTAAGAAGGAATTTCCTTTGGCAAGGAAATAAGATAGAAAAGAGCATCAACTTGGTTAAATGGCCTATCGTACAACAAAGTAGGAAAAATGGGGGATTGGAAGTGAGGAACTTAAAGCTACACAACAAGAGCCTACTTTCAAAATGATTGTAGTGGTATGTTCAAGAGGAGCAGGCCCTGTGGAAAAAGTTGATACATCACAAACACGGGCAAATAACTGGTGTACTAGTGAATTCATCGACACTGATGGTGTTGGGGTGCGGAGGACCATCAGGAACTTGTGGTTGAACCTCAAAAGCAACTCAAAGATTATAGTGGGTAGAGGAGATAAACCTAAACTCTGGATAGATGATTGGTGTGGCAATGGGAACTTAAGGGACCTGTTCCCTGTTCTTTTCTCAATAAGCACAAATCCTGATAGCAGGATAGAGGAGATGTGGTCTCCACAAGGTTGGAACTTAGCATTCAGAAGAATGCTCAGTGACTGGGAGATTGATAAGAGTAGCAGAGCTCTTGAGCCTGATTGGTAGTTTCCCTGGTATGACTCTAGAGCCAGATAGATTAGCATGGAGACATCACAATGATGAGATTTTTTTGGTAAACAGACTATACAACTGGGGACTAAGGAAGTGCTGGAAGACAATCAGAACCTTGGAGCACAACACGGAAAAGTGTGGCCCCTACCAAGGTGAAGTGCTTCACTTTGTTGGTCGCAAGGAAGAATTTGACTTATGAGGAATGCAGAAGAGGGGCATCAACATAGCATCTAGCTGCCTACTTTGTAAAGAGGCTCTGGAGACTAACAAGCACCTATTCCTGCAATCTAAGGTGACTGCACAAGTATGGGATATGTTCACTAGCATAGTCAATGATTCCTGGACAATGCCAGAACATACCTCTAAGTTCAAATGGAAAATAATTACTACTCTAGGCTTTTGGTGTAAAGAACAGGATATGGAAGAGGAGATCTAATTAATCGACTTTATAGGCTCTTTGTAAGTTCCTCTGTAATTTTTCTATCTTGTAACATCATTTGGAGGTGGCCAGCATAGCCCTTAATGCTGAGGAATAGAAAAAAAAAAAGTTACCAGTTTCAAAAAAAGAAATCGTTTGGACTAGGCTTGGTGTAAGAAATCCCTTATGACCCTAAAACACATCTAATAAGTTTAAATACTTAGGATTGACATATATATATAATTAGATGTTATCAAATTTGGGTTTATACGCATATGAAGAATGATTCGCTCTTAGCTTAAAAAACTTTTGGGTTGTTACACAGACAAGGACAAAACGAAGTAGTAATTATTACACGAAACACTTCATTCAGAGGGGGATGGGTAAACATTGCTCATAAAATAGCTTTGTTCATACATGAACCAGGAAGAACACAGGAGCAGCAGCAAGTGATTACAAAGAAACTTGAATATTCATACAAAGAGGCTCTCATGTCTAGTAGATGGATGCCACAGAACACAAAGAAGGCGAAGATACAAAACAGAGTAAGTAGCATCAAGATCTCTGGGGAGACGAAACCCTCCGACAGGGATCTGCTGAACATGTATATGGCTGAAAAGTTTCAACACGGCTCCTCTGAAACACCACATCTAAACGAGGTGAGAAGATGGGCAAGTAACACCTAGAAAACAGACAAAGGCGTCAGTGTATATGCTATGAATGATAGCATGTTTCTGTTAGAGTTCCCATCGAGGACGACAGCAGAGCACGTCATGGAGGGGGAATGGTCTGGGAAGAGAATGTCGCTGAAGCTAGAATGGTGGAAGCAAACTACCAGATGCTGGTTGGGAGAGATCAGGAGGGACTGGGTATGGATCAGAGCTCTAGAGTCTCCTTTGAATCTGTGGTCAGAAGAAATTTCAAACTGATCAGCGAGAGATGTAGAGGCTTTATCAAGACGGAAGAGGAGACCACTCTGAAAAATCATCTTCATTTGGGCTGGCATCAAGATGACGGGAGATGGGTCAAGCTTTCCGAGAGAAATAGAAGTTAGCAATGAAGGTTCCGTCCACCAAATTCTGATAATGTGTGAGTCACCGTTGATGGTAAAGAAAGAAGAGGCAAAGGACGAGGCCTCAAAGTGTTATCCAGTGGACAATAGAAGGCATGAACCCTTTGGGAAAAGAAGTGATCTCCACAGCTGGCACATGTGAAGACATCAAAGAAGGTGGCTTTCTGAAAAATGTCACATGTGGATAGGGAGAAAAGGACAAAGGGCCACTGTCAGCAACTTTGGGCCAAATTAAAAGAACAGATCAATTGGGCCTGCTGGACCGAATTGATATCTTCCAATCAAAAGCCTTAAATACAGAAGCTCAGTTGGTGGACATAATCAACATTGAAACACTGGCCAATATGCAGGATAAAGTGAACCCTAACAACTCTAAAGAACTGGGAAACCAGTTGAGAGAAGGAAAAAGTCGAGCAATGGAATGCATACAAATGACGGCAACTGCACAATTAGAAGTTGAGTTACACATCAATCAGGAAAAGGAAATAGAGAAACAGATGGAAAAAAATGAAGGGGAAACAGACACAGTTGCAGAGGAAGCAATACCTCTGAAAATTCAATTGCCAAATGAAGAGCCACAATATCTCGACCCCTTGGAAAGGATTCAACAGCATATTATGAGGTTGAGCACAGAATTTGGAGTAGATTCCAGAGGATGCGAACAAATAGCAAAAGAATTATTCCTGAAAATAGACAACAAGAAGCAGGGAAGAGCAGAGAAAAAAGGGGAATCATCAAAAAGAAAGGGGTGTATGAGTTGTGTTAGAATAGGAATAGGAATAGTATGTTGTTTCCTAGTTGGAATTGGATTGTATTATAATATCCTAGTTGGAAAAGGAGTTTAATATGGTATCTATAAATAGGGTCTCAATGTAATAATGTAGACACAATTCAATA
>JBCEWC010020160.1:0-11060 GCA_038996855.1 Solanum aculeatissimum
ACCCCTTGTAAAACTTAAGAGGCATCAGAAAAAATTGTATGCAACTTTCTTTTAGTCTCTCTCTATTTCTCTCTCAAGCATTTGTAATGAGCTTCCGTTCTATAAAATAATTTAAGTCTCTATTATGAGTATCTCTTTTCTTTTCACACATTTTCTGCACATACGATCTATAAAATAGTATCAGGTTTTGAGAGGTTCAGATTCGGGTCGGATCTTTATTCAATTAGGTTCAGATCTCGATCGGCCCGTTATTCGAGTTTCAAGCGGTTTGAATTAGGGTTTGGGTTACCATTCGAGTTGGTAAAATATGACGTTGCACAAAAATCAAAAGAGTATATTCATGAGTGCACGCATTACATCACATGCATTTACACTACTTTTGTTATTTAAATTTCTTGTATGCTATATTATTTATACTAATATAAACTCCATTATTAGTTTGGATTCGGGTCGGCCTGTTATTTGGGTTTCGAGCAGTTTAAATTCTGGTCGGCTCATTATTCGGGTTTGGAGCAGTTCAGATCCGGGTCGGCACGTTATTGGGGTTTCCAGCGGTTCGGATTTGGGTCAGCCCGTTGATCGGGTTTCAAGCGGTTTGGATTTGGGTCAGGTCTTTATTCAAGTTTTGAGGGGTTCGGATCCTGGTCGGCTCGTTATTTTGGTTTCGAGCAGTTCAGATTCGGGTTTGGGTTACTATCAAGTTGGTAACGTGCGACGTTGCGCAAAAATCAAAAGAGCGTATTCATGAGTGCACGCATTACATCACATGTGTTTACACTACTTCTGTTATTTATAATTCTTGTATGCTATATTATTCATACTAATATACACTCGATTATTAGTTTGGATTCGGGTCGGCCTGTTATTCGGGTTTCAAGCGGTTCAAATTCGAGTTGGCTCATTATTTGTGTTTCAACAATTCAGATCCGAGTTGGCCCATTATTGGGGTTTGGAGCGGTTCGGATTTGGGTCGGCCCGTAGATCGGGTTTCGAGCGGTTTGGATTTGATCGGGTATTTATTCAGGTTTCGAGGGGTTCGGATCTCGGTCAGCCTGTTATTCGAGTTTTGAGCAGTTTGGATTCGAATTTAGATTACTATTTGGGTTGGTAACATGCGACGTTGCTCAAAAATCAAAAGAGCGTATTCATGAGTGCTCGCATTACATCACATTCGTTTACACTACTTCTGTTATTTAAAATTCCTATATGCTATATTATTCGTACTAATATACACTCGATTATTAGTTTGGATTTAGGTCAAACTGTTATTCGGGTTTTGAGCAGTTCAAATTTGGGTCGACTTGTTATTCGAGTTTTGAGCAGTTCGGATTTGGGTAGGCCTGTTATTCAGGTTTTGAGCGGTTCGAATTCAGGTCGTCTTGTTATTCCAGTTTCAAGCAGTTCAGATCCGGATCGACCCGTTATTGGGGTCTTGAGTGATTCAGATTTGGGTCGGTCCATTGATCGAGTTTCGAGCGGTTCGTATTCGGGTCGGTCTTCATTCGATTTTCAAGGGGATTGGATCCCGGTCAGGCCGTTATTCACGGTTTGAGCGGTTCGAATTTGGATTTTGGTTACTATTCGGGTTGGTAACAAGCGACGTTGCACAAAAATCAAAACAATGCATTCATGAATGCACACATTATATCACATGCGTTTACACTACTGTTATTAAATTTTTTTGGTTATTTAAATTTTTGTATGCTATATTATTCGTACTAATATACACTCGATTATTAGTTTGGATTAGGGCCGACCTGTTATTTTGGTTTCGAGAGGTTCAAATTCGAGTAAGCTCGTTATTCAAGTCTCGAGCAGTTTCGATCCGGGTTGGCCCATTATTGGGGTTTCAAGTGATTCAGATTTTGGTCGGCCCATTGATCAGGTTTTGAGTGGTTTGGATTCAAGTTGGGTCTTTAATCAGGTTTCGAGGGGTTCGGATCCCAGTTGGCCCATTATTCGGGTTTTGAGCAATTTGGATTCGGGTTTGGGTTACTATTTGGGTTGGTAACATGCGACGTGCATAAAAATCGAAAGAGCGTATTCATGAGTGCATGCATTACATCACATATGTTTACACTACTTCTGTTATTTAAAATTCTTGTATGCTATATTATTCGTACTAATATACATTTGATTATTAGTCTGGATTCGGGTCGGCCTGTTATTTAGGTTTCGAGTGGTTCGAATTCAGGTCGGCTCATTATTCGGATTTCGAGCAGTTCGGATTCGGGTCAGCCCGTTATTGGGGTTTCACCGGTTTGTATTCGGATAAACCCATTAATCGGGTTTCGAACAGTACGGATTTGGGTCGGGTTTTTATTCGGGTTTCAAGGGGTTTGGTTCCCGATCGGCCCGTGATTCGGGTTTCGAGCAATTTGGATTTGGGTTTGGGTTACTCTTCGAGTTGGTAACATGCGATGTTGCGCAAAAATCAAAAGAAATTATTCATGAGTACACGCATTACATGACATGCATTTACAGTACTTCTGTTATTTAAAATTCTTGTATGCTATATTATTTGTACTAATATACACTTGATTATTAGCTTGGATTTGGGTCTGCCTATTATTCGAGTTTCGAGTGGTTTGAATTTAGGTCAGCTCGTTATTTGGGTTTCGAGCAATTTGGATCCGGGTCGGCCCGTTATTAGGGTTTCGAGCGATTCAGATTTGGGTTGACGCGTTGATCAGGTTTCAAGCGGTTCAGATTCGAGTCGGATCTTTATTCGGGTTTCGAGAGGTTCAGATCGTGGTCAGCCCGTTATTCTGGTTTTGAGTGGTTCGGATTAGAGTTTGGGTTACTATTCAGGTTGGTAACATTCGACGTTGCGCAAAAATCAAAATAGCGTATTCATGAGTGCACACATTACATCACATGCGTTTACACTACTTCTGTCATTTAAATTTTTTATGTTATATTATTCATACTAATATACACTAGAATATTAATTTGGATTAGGGTCGGCCTATTATTTGGGTTTCGAGCAGTTCAAATTCAGGTCGGCTCATTATTCAAGTCTCGAGCAGTTTGGATCTAGGTTGACTCATTATTGGGGTTTCAAGCGGTTTGGATTCGGGTCGGCCCGTTGATAGGGTTTCGAGCGGTTTTGATTCGGGTCAGGACTTTAATCAGGTTTTGAGGGGTTTCGATCCCGGTCGGCTCGTTATTCAGGTTTTGAGCGATTTGGATTCGGGTTTGTGTTACTATTTCGGTTGGTAACATGCGATGTGCGTAAACATTAAAAGAGCATATTCATGAGTGCACATATTACATCACATGCGTTTAAACTACTTCTATTTTTTAAAATTCTTGTATGATATATTATTCCTACTAATATACATTCGATTATTAGTCTGTATTCGGGTCGACCCATTATTGGGGTTCCAGCGGTTTTGATTTGGTTTGGACCATTGATCGGGTTTCGAGTGTTTCAGATTTGAGTTGGATCTTTATTCGAGTTTCAAGGGGTCGGATCCCGATCGGCTCATAATTTAGGTTTCGAGCGATTTGGATTCGGGTTTGGGTTGCTCTTTAAATTGGTAACATGCGATGTTGCGCAAAAATAAAAAAAAAGCATATTCATGAGGGCACGCATTACATCACATGCGTTTACACTACTTCTGTTATTTAAAATTCTTGTATGCTATATTATTTGTACTAATATACACTCGATGATTAGCTTAGATTTGGGTCGGTCTGTTATTCAGATTTTGAGCGGTTTGAATTTGGGTTGGCTCGTTATTCGAGTTTTGAGTATTTCAGATCCGGGTCGGCCCATTATTGTGGTTTCGAGTGGTTCGGATTTGGGTTGGCCCATTGATCGGGTTTCAAGCGGTTCAAATATGGGTCAGATCTTTATTTGGGTTTTGAGGGGTTTGGATCCTGGTCAGCCCGTTATTCAGGTTTGGAGCGGATCAGATTTGGTATTCTGCGACCCTGCGCAAAAATCAAAAGAGTGTATTCATGATGCACGCATAATATCACAATCGTTTACACTACTTCTGTTATTTAAAATGCTTGTATGTTATATTATTCATACTAATATACACTCGATAATTAGTTTGGATTCGGATCGGTGTGTTATTTGGGTTTTGAGCGGTTCAAATTTGGGTAGACTCGTTATTCGGGTTTCGAGCAGTTCAGATCCGAGTTGGCCCGTTATTGGGGTTTCAAGCTGTTCGGATTCCGATCAGCCCGTTGATCAGGTTTCAAGCGATTCATATTCAGGTCGGGTCCTTATTTGGATTTCGAGGTGTTCAGATCCCAGTCGACCCGTTATTCAGATTTCGAGTGGTTCTTATTCGGCTTTAGGTTACTATTCGGGTTGATAACATGCGATATTGAGCAAAAATCAAAAGAGAGTATTTATGAGTGTACGCATTACATCATATGCATTTACACTATTTCTGTTATTTAAAATTCTTGTATGCTATATTATTCGTATATACACTCGATTATTAGTTTGGATTCGGGTCGGCCTGCTATTCAAGTTTTGAGCAGTTCAAATTTGGGTAGGCTCGTTATTCGGGTTTTGAGCAGTTCGAATCTAGGTCACCCCGTTATTGGGGTTACGGGCGGTTCAGATTTGGGTCGGCTCATTGATCGGGTTTTGGGGGTCTCAGATTAAGGTCGGGTCTTTATTCGGGTTTCGAAGCGTTCGGATCCCGATCGGCCCCTTATTCAAGTTTCGAGCGGTTTGGATTCTGGTGTGGGTTACTATTCGGGTTTGTAACATATGACATTGCGCAAAAATCGAAAGAGCGTATTCATTAGTGCATACATTATATCACATGCGTTTATACTACTTCTTTTATTTAAAATTCATGTATCCTATATTATTCATACTAATATACACTCGATTATTAATTTGGATTCGAGTAGGCCTGTTATTCAAGTTTTGAGCGGTTCAAATTTGGGTAGACTCGTTATTCGGGTTTTGAGCAGTTCGAATCTTGGTCGCCTCGTTATTGGGGTTTCGAACAGTTCAGATTCGGGCCAGCCCGTTGATCGGGTTTCGAGTGGTTCGGGTTCGGGACTGGTCTTTATTCGGGTTTCGAGGGATGTCGACCCGTTATTCGGGTTTTGAGCGGTTCAAATTTGGGTTTGAGTTACTATTCAGGTTTGTAACATGCAACGTTGTGCAAAGTGCACGCATTACATCACATGCGTTTACACTACTTCTGTTATTTAAAATTCTTATATGCTATATTATTCATACAAATGTACACTCAATTATTAGTTTGGATTCGGGTCGGCCTGTTATTTGGGTTTCAAGCGGTTCAAATTTAGGTCGGTTTGTTATTCAAGTTTCGAGCAGTTTGGATTCGAGTTAGCCCATAATTGCAGTTTCGAGCGGTTCAGATTTAGGTCGGCATGTTGATCAGGTTTCGAGCGGTATGGATTAGATTCGGGTCTTTATTTAGGTTTCGAGGGGTTCAAATCCCAGTCGGCATGTTATACGGATTTCGAGCAATTGGGATTCGGGTTTACGTTACTATTCAGTTTGGTAACATGCAATGTTGCGCAAAAATCAAAAGAGCATATTCATGAGTGCACGCATTACATCACAGGCGTTTACACTACTTCTGTTATTTAAAATTCTTGTATGTTATATTATTCGTTCTAATATACACTTGATTATTAGTTTGGATATGGGTCGGACTGTTATTAGGGTTTTTAGCGGTTCATATTTTGGTTGGCTCGTTATTCGAGTTTCAAGCAGTTTAGATCTGGGTCAGCTCGTTATTGGGGTTTGGAGCGGTTCGGATTCGGGTCAACCCATTGATCGGGTTGCAACCAGTTCGGATTTAGGTCATGTCTTTATTCAGGTTTCGAGGGGTTCGAATCCCGATCGGCCCGTTATTCAGGTTTTGACCGGGTCAGATTCGGGTTTGGGTTACTATTCAGGTTGATAACATGCGACGTTGCACAAATATCAAAAGAGCGTATTCATGAGTGCTTGCATTGCATCACAAGCATTTACACTACTTCTGTCATCTAAAATTCTTGTATGCTATATTATTCGTACTAATATACACTTGATTATTAGTTTCGATTCAGGTCGGCCTGTTATTCATGTTTCAAGTGGTTCAATTTCGAGTCGACTCGTTATTCGGATTTCGAGCAGTTTGGATCTGGGTCTGCCCATTATTAGGATTTTGAGCTGTTCGGATTCGGGTCGGCCCGTTGATCGAGTTTCATGCAGTTCGGATTCTGGTTGGGTATTTATTCGGGTTTTGAGGGTTTAGATCCCGGTCGGCCTATTATTCGGGTTTTGAGCGGTTTAGATTCAGGTTTGGGATACTATTCGGGTTGATATCATGCGACGTTGCTCAAAAATCAAAAGAGTGTATTCTTGAGTGCACACATTACATCACATGCGTTTACACTACTTCTGTTATTTAAAATTCTTGTATGCTATATTATTCATACTAATATACACTCAATTATTAGTTTGGATTCGGGTCGGCCTGTTATTTGGGTTTCGAGCGATTCAAATTCGAGTCAGCTCAATTTTTAAGTTTCGAGCAGTTCGGATCCAGGTCGGCCCATTATTGGGGTTTCGAGTGGTTTGTATTTAGGTCGGATCTTTATTTAGGTTTCGAGGGGTTCGATCTCGGTCGGCCCTTTATTTAAGTTTTAACTGGTTCAGATTCGGGTTTGGGTTACTATTCGGGTTGGTAACATGCGACGTTACAAAAAGTGTACGCATTACATCACATGCATTTACACTACTTCTATTATTTAAAATTCTTGTATGTTATATAATTCGTAATAATATACACTCAAATATTAGTTTGGATTTGGGTCGACCTGTTATTCGGGTTTCTATCGGTTCGAATTCGGGTCTGCTCATTATTCAGGTTTCGAGAATTCGGGTCTGGGTCGGCCTGTTATTGAAGTTTTGAGCGGTTTGGATTTGGGTCGGCCCGTAGGTCTGCTCATTTTTTAGGTTTCGAGCAGTTCGGATCCAGGTCGGCACGTTATTAGGGTTTCGAGCGGTTCAAATCTGGGTTGGCTCGTTATTGTAGTTTCAAGAAGTTCGGATCCAGGTCGGCCTGTTATTGGGGTTTCGAGCGGTTTGGATTTGAGTTGGCCCGCTGATCGAGTTTCGAGCGGTTCAAATTCGGGTCAGGTTTTTATTTAGGTTTCGAGAGTTTGAATCCCGATCAGCCCATTATTCGGGTTTCTAGCGGTTCGGATTCGGGTTTGGGTTACTATTCGAGTTGGTAACATGCGACGTACAAAAATAAAAAAGGTGTATTCATGAGTGCACGCATTACATCACATGCATTTACAATACTTTTGTTATTTAAAACTTTTGTATGTTATATTATTCGTACTAATATACTCTCGATTATAAGTTTGTATTTGGGTCGGTCTGTTATTCCGGTTTTGAGCGGTTCGAATTCGGGTTCGCTCGTTATTCGAGTTTCGAGCAGTTCGGATCTGGACGGCCTATAATTGGGGTGTCGAGCGATTAGGATTCAGGTCGGCCCGCTGATTGGGTTTCGAGCGGTTCAAATTCGGGTCAGGTCTTGATTTAGTTTTCGAGAGTTAGGATCCCGATTAGCCCGTTATTCGGGTTTTGACCGGTTCAGATTCGGGTTTGGGTTACTATTCGAGTTGATAACGTGCGACGTTGTTCAAAAATCAAAAGAGTGTATTCATGAGTGCACGCATTACATCACATGCATTTACAATACTTATGTTATTTAAAATTCTTGTATGCTAAATTATTCTTACTAATATACTCTCGATTATTAGTTTGGATTTGGGTCAGACTGTTATTTGGGTTTCGAGCGGTTTGAATTTGGGTTGGCCCGCTAATCGGGTTTCGAGCGGTTTGGATTCAGGTTGGTTCTTTATTCGGGTTTCGTGGGGTTCAAATCTCGGTCAACCTATTATTCAGGTTTCAAGTGGCTCAGATTCGGGTTTGGGTTACTATTCGGCTTGGTAACATACGACGTTGCACAAAAATCAAAAGAGTGTATTCATGAGTGCACACATTACATCACATGTGTTTACACTACTTCTGTTATTTAAAATTCTTGTATGCTATATTATTCGATACTAATATACACTCGATTATTAGTTTGGATTCGGGTCGGCCTATTATTCAGGTTTATAGAAGTTTGAATATAGGTCGGCTTGTTTTTTGGGTTTCAAGTAGTTTGGATTCGGGTCGGCTGATTATTTGGGTTACGAGCGATTTGGGTGGATTTGGGTCAGTGCGCTGATCAGGTTTCGAGGGGTTCCGATTCGGGTCGGGTCTTTATATAAGTTTTGAGCAGTTTCGATCCCGATCGGCCCGTTATTCAGGTTTCGAGAGGTTCAAATTCGGGTTTGGGTTACTATTCATATTGGTAACATGTGATGTTGCACAAAAATCTCAAGAGCGTATTCATGAGTGCACGCATTACATCACATGCGTTTACACTACTTCTGTTATTTAAAATTCTTGTATGCTATATTATTCGTACTAATATACACTCGATTATTAGTTTGGATTTCGATCGGCCTATTATTCGGCTTTCAACGGTTGGAATTCGAGTCAGCTCGTTATTCAGGTTTCAAGCAGTTCGGATCTGGGTCAGCCCGTTATTGGTGTTTAGAGTGGTTTATATTCGGGTCGGCCCGCAGATCGGGTTTCGAGTAGTTCTAATTTAGGTTGGGTCTTTATTCGGGTTTTGAGGGGTTCAGATCCCGGTCGGTCCTTTATTCGGGTTTTGAGCAGTTCGGGTTTGGGTTACTACTCAGGTTGGTAACATGCGACGTTGCGCAAAAATCAAAAGACTGTATTCATAAGTGTACGCATTACGTCACATGCATTTACACTACTTCTGTTATTTAATATTCTTATATGCTAAATTATTCGTACTAATATACACTCGATTATTAGTTTGGATTTGCGTTGGCCTGTTATTCGGGTTTTGAGTGGTTCGAATTCGGGTCCGCTCGTTATTCGGGTTTCGAGCAGTTTGTATCTGGTTCGATTCGTTATTGGGGTTTTGAGTGGTTCAGATTTGGGTTAGCCCGCTGATCGAGTTTCAAGCGGTTCAGATTTGGGTCAGGTCTTTATTTGGGATTCTAGGGGTTCAGATCCCCGTCGGCCCATTATTCAGGTTTCGAGCTGTTCGAATATGGGTCGGGTCTTTATTCCAGTTTCGAAGGGTTCGAATCTTGGTCGGCCCATAATTCAGGTTTTGAGTGGTTCGAATTCAGGTTTGGGTTACTATTCAGGTTGGTAACATGCGACGTTGCATAAAAATTAAAAGAGCGTATTTATGAGTGCACGCGTTACATCAAATGCGTTGACACTACTTCTGTTATTAAAAATTTTTTTATGCTATATTATTCGTACTAATATACACTCAATTATTCATTTGGATTAGGGTCGGTCTATTATTCAGGTTTCTAGCTATTCGAATTCGGGTCGGCTCTTTATTCGGGTTTCAAGCAGTTCGAATTCAAGTAGGCCCGTTATTAAGGTTTTAAGAGGTTCGGATTTTGGTCGGCCCATTATTCGGGTTTTGAGCAGTTCGAATTCGAGTTTGGGTTACTATTAGGGTTGGTAACATGCAACGTTGGGCAAAAATCAAAAGAGCGTATTCATGAGTGCATACATTTCATCACATGCGTTTACACTACTCTTGTTATTTAAAATTCTTGTATGCTAAATTATTCGTACTAATATACACTCGATTATTAGTTTAGATTCAGGTCAGCCTGTTATTCAGATTTCGAGTGGTTCGAATTTGGGTCAGTCAATTATTAGGGTTATGAGCGGTTCGGATTTGGGTCGGCTCGCTGATCGGGTTTTGAGCGGTTCAGATTCGGGGTGGGTCTTTATAAGGGTTTTAAGGGGTTCGGATCCCGTTCGGCCCGTAATTCAAGTTTCGAGCAGTTCGTATTCAAGTTTGGGTTACTATTCTGGATGGTTAACATGCAACGTTGCACAAAAATTAAAACACATATTCATGAGTGCACACATTACATCACATGCGTTTACACTACTTCTGTTATTTAAAATTCTTGTTTGCTATATTATTCGTACTAATATACACTAGATTATTAGTTTGGATTCAGGTCGGCCTGTTATTCGGGTTTTGAGCAGTTCAAATTCGGGTCACCTTATTATTCGTGTTTCGAGCAATTTGGATCCGGGTCGGCCTGTTATTGGGGTTTTGAATGGTTCGGATTCAGGTTGGCCCGCTGATCGTGTTTCGAGCCATTTGGATTCAGGTCGGGTCTTTATTCAAGTGTCGTGGGGTTGGGATCCTGGTCGGCCCGTTATTCGGGTTTCAAGTGGTTTGGATTCGGGTTTGGGTTACTATTCGGCTTGGTGAAATGCGACGTTGCACAAAAATTAAAAGTGTGTATTCATGAGTGCACGCATTACATCACATGCATTTACACTACTTCTGTTTTTTAACATTCTTGTATGCTATATTATTCGTACTAATATACACTCTATTATTAGTTTAGATTCGAGTCGACCTTTTATTCTGGTTTCGAGCGGTTTGAATTTTGGTTGGCTCATTATTCAGGTTTCAAGCAGTTTGGATTCAGGTCGACCCGTTATTAGGGTTACGATCGGTTCGGATTGAGGTTGGCTCGCTGATAGGGTTTCGAGTGGTTCGGTTTTGGGTCAGGTCTTTATACAGGTTTTGAGGGGTTCCGATCCCGGTTAGCCCGTTATTCGTGTTTTGACCGGTTTGAATTTGGGTTTGGGTTACTATTTGGGTTGGTAACATATGACGTTGCGCAAAAATAAAAAGAGCGTATTCATGAGTGCACACATTACATCACATGTGTTTACACTACTTCTGTTATTTAAAATTCTTATATGCTATATTATTTGTACTAATATACACTCGATTATTAGTTTGGATTCGGGTCGACCTATTAATCGGGTTTCGAACTGTTCAAATTTAGGTAGCCTTGTTATTTGATTTTCGAGCAGTTTGCATCCGGGTCAGCCCGTTATTGGGGTTTTGAGCGGTTTGAATTTGGGTTGGCCGGCTGATCGAGTTTCGAGCAGTTTGGATTTAGGT
>JBCEWC010020161.1:0-11059 GCA_038996855.1 Solanum aculeatissimum
GCAGATAAATTTTCAAAATAAATTTTATTTTTTTTAATTGGTGATGGGAGGGATCGGGTTAGGGGCTGGGGTGATGAGGGAGGGGGCTAGGTAGGGGTGGGGGTAAAGAAATAAAAAAATTTAATTGTGAAATTTTTTTTTTATTTAAAACACTATTAAGTTTTTTGGGGGATAGGGATGGAGTAAAAAAATGAAATTTTCAAAAAGTCAAATATTTTTAAAAAATAAGCTTTTAGTTTTTTTTTTAAATTTAAATTTTTTGGGAGGGAGGAGGTTTGCGATAGCCTAGTAGGGCTAGGGTAAGGAACAAAATATTATAATTTAAGGCCAGAGGAATGTTTTGAAAAGTGTTTTTTTTTATTTGTACTTAGATTAAAATGCACCAATACTTATGAGCATCTATCATATCATGTATATGTGTTTCAATATAAAAAGAGGTTGAGTTCGATTGACATACCTGAATGTCATCATTCCAAAATAAACACAATCCTACTGCTAGTCCCATCGAATCTACCTTTATAATATGAGTCATTTGTAGTTGGCCTTGAATTTTCATCACCCTTATTCTTATACAATGAAATCATTGTACTCCATCTCCATTCGTCAGGAATTTCAACTATCCTCAAAATAACATTAAACAACCTAGTCAACCACTTGATATCTCTCTTGTCTGTGTTCTTCTAAAAATTCATCAAAATAGTGTTGGGTCCAATCACTCTTTCCTTGTTTCTCCTACTAATACCATGTCTAACTTCCTCAACCCTAAAACACTACCGTATCCAAAATCTCAAACACTATCAGAGTATCCAATTCACCTAGCACAATGTCTCTATCCCCTTTCTCATTTAAGAATTTGTGGAACTATGCGTTCCACCTTTGTTTAATGGAGATCTCATCCACCAATACCTCGCCTTATTCATCCTTGATGAACTTCACTTGATCCAAGTTGCGAGTATTTCACTCTCTCACTTTCGCGAGCCTATATAAACTCTTATCCCTATGTTTCCCTTAGATCGATATATAAGCGCTCAAACGATGATATCTTAGTACTCGTGACCACCAACTTCACTTCTGTATTTATTGTCTTATTGATATTATTAAGAAACCACTTTTATTTCTCATCCACACAATCCAACCACTTTCTATAGGCAACCTTCTTCACTTCCACTTTGCCTTAAACTTCTTTATTTCCACCGTCAATCTCCTTGACGACCTCCAAAGATTCCTCTCAATACCCCTAGTACCTCGGTAGCAACTTTTCTAATGCAACTAGCAGTCATGTCCCATATATTGTTAACTTCCCCACTAATACTCCAAGCCTCCAAACCAATCAACTTCTCCCATATCACTTGAGAAAGGACAGGAGTCAGACACCCCCATCTAGTCCTCGGTCGATCATAAAGAGTCTTCTTTCTTTTATCTATCTTAATCTCCAAGTTTATTACCAAGAGCTTATGTTAGATAGTAATATTTTCACTCATAATAACATTCAATCCTTATAAAAGCCACTATCACCCTTCCAAAGAAGTAAGTAATCAATCTAAGTCCTAGATACCGTACTACGAGAGGTAACCAAGTGAACATGAGTTAGAAATAACCAACTCGAAGGCTTTAGAAAAATTTAGAAGTTACACCCTACTTCCATTTCCTCCCCAAAATCAAAGCCTCTATGGACATCATCAGAACCACTAGAAGTTGCACTGATATAACCATTAAAATTTTCACCAATAAAAATCTTTTTGGTGTTTGGTATACTTCTCAATACCTCATCTAAATCCTCCCAAAGAGATTTTTGAATTCCTTTTCCAGACTCACTTGAGGTGCGTAAATACTAATAACATTCACAATAAGCGTACCAGCAACTAACTTAATCGTCATCATCCTATCACTGATCCTCCTAACCTCCACCACACACTCCTTAAGGCCTATGTCTACTAGAATACCTATTCCATTTTTATCCTTTGATCCTCCTAAGTATCACAATTTAAATTCACCCACATCTCAAGTCTTGTTACCCGCCCATCTGGTCTCCTGAATATAGACTATATTAATCTTCCTTCTCTTAAGATTCTTTACTAACTATATGGGCTTTCCTGTAAGAGATTCTATGTTCCACAAATCTACTCTCAACTTAAGATAACCCATCATTCTCTTACCACTTGCCTTCAGACCCGATCGAAGATATGACCCTAGTCCACCATCAATTCTTAAAGCTACCAAATAAGGTAAGAACTATAAAGGGGTAGATTCAGAACAAATAAATCAAACAACTACAATAAATCTAGATGATACAAGAACACTAAATTAGCAACTCAATAATATAATAGTAGATGGAATCAATAACCGATAACTGATATGCAAGCATGAGACATAAAAAACAATAACAATACACAAAAAAAGAAAGAAAGAATAGCAAGAACAATAACGGTAAGAAAAAAAATCAAACACAATAACAATGACAAAAGATCAAGAAATTGAAAACACAAGAAATCATGAATAGCTAGAGGTCTCAACAATCTCAAACAATTTAATAAATTTAGAAGAAGTAATATCAAAAGCTAAACTGGTGCCCAAGAAACAGTTGAAGTAAACTAAAAAAATAAAGCAAACCAAGCACTAATAAAGATTATATTGGATTGAACTTACTATTTTGAATGGCAAGCACTAACACACAAACAAGAAAGATCAGTGCAACAATCATAAAATTTTCAAATATAGAAATAAAAATAATTGATTGTGATAAATAAAGATGGAGTAAAAATTACCGGGGTTAGAGCAATTTCTGTGACACCCCATATGTTGAAAAGCTGGAAAATGAAAAAGTTGCAGGAATCTAGTTCTGGAATGATATCGCAAGCCCATCTATAGCTTGTGATTTGTTCCACGGGTCGTATGCAAGATTCATGGTTTGGTCCATGACTTGGTGAAAATTTAGAACCTGAAAGTTAAGTTTATGAAGTCATAGTGCGGTCCATACTTGGAACTACAACTCGTAAGCAGTTGTCGTGTATGGAGTGATGAAAACTTGAAATTTTACCTAAGTGTTGAGGGAATGGACGAGGCCAATACATGAATCTTAGTATGTTTTATGGACCATAATTCATATTTGTAATTTGGGCCCTATAGGATTGAAATTTTTTATTAAGTACTGAAAGGCATCTACGAGCGTCAGTACGACCCATAAAAGAAATTACGAGTCGTAAAGATAGTTTTATAAATGGAGAATCAAAGACTATTTTCAGAAACCAATTTCAACAGGACAAAACTCCTAAGTTATGAGTCATACTTCAGTCTATAACTCGTAGACCCTGCTAGTAGATGGGTCTAGCAGATTTTAATGAAGGTCTCACAACCCAAAAATGGGCGTGATGACACTTGCTAACCCACAAAGACAAGTAAGCCAAACCTATTCAATTCATCAACATAACAAAAAACGGAAGATATAGAGTCTAAATAAGGACAAGCACTAGGATAACAAGTCTATAAAACCAACTCAAGACTGGTGTCACATGTACCAGCCCCTAATACCGAATACAATAGAAAATAAGTACAAGTCTGAGTCTCAGTCCTCAAATAGGATATAAGGTAGATGAGAAGGACTCCGAGAGTCTACCAAATAGACAAGTTGCTGCCTCTCGAATATTCAGGAAGCTCGATCTGAATAGATAGAAGCTGACTCAAGAGGAACTGGGCTCACAACCTACACACATGTGTAGAAGAAAGGGTGAGTACCAAAAACAAAAAAACTCAACAAGAGGATCTAGAAAACAAGTAAAGCATATAGAACAAAATATTCCTTCCACAACAACAACATACCGCCAAAGTAAACCCCTGCACTTAGAAAAGTCCTAGCATAATACAGTATATAATAACAATAAAATAGATATACCCATCACATAGAATCATATCTTAATTTATATATATCCAATAGTTACTTAAGTCAAATAATACATCAAATAACCATCCTTATACATAACTCATACAATAGCATCAGGCAGGAATAATAAGAGATGATGTGAATGCCATGAGAGGTAGATAATGTGATGCAATGTCAAATAGTAGTGATGCATGTATGTCCCATATTACACATATGTTGATCAATATATATATGTATGTATGTCGGAATGAACCCATTGGGTGTTCTCATGATCTCAAATTTGTGAACATTGTCAGAATCCACATCGGCCCATGCTTACTTAATATCATATAATATGAACATTGGCGGAACTCACCTCGCTCTTTGCTCACCCGTTCGGAAATGTCCTCTCAATATCATCTACCATGAACAATGCCAGAACTAACCTCGGCCCACGCTCACCTATCTAGAAATGTCCTTGAACCTTATATCATCTATTATGAACATTGTCGAAACTAACCTCGACCCATGCCCACATGTCACCTTACCCATCTCTCGGCCATAGCCATCACAAACATAAATATATAATTAATAGTGAATGTAATGTGCATGATCTCAAATATACCACAAAGTTAACATCATAATAATTCAATAATATCATAGTATCAATATCATCAATGCCTTAAATTTTTAAATATCTTAATATCATCATAGCCTCAATATCAAATCAGTCTAAATATCAATTGTATTTCAATATAAATGCCATCTTAATATAAGTATATATATCAGCACAAAACAGTCACGACTCAGACCTAGGGCCTAGCTGTGACACGACAAATGTGACACCTAAAGGCATCCCATCAAAGACTCGTGTTCATATCATAAGCATTTATAAGGTAAAATAAGCATACATAATAGAATAAGCAAGCGGAAGTACATAATGGCAAGAGTGCCAAAGTTTCTATAAGGGAATATACATCAATCCATTAAGTTTAAATCATGTCCCCACACCATAGATCTTGGCGGGGTCTAACACATAGCTCACCCTCAAGATATACATCAAAGAAAGAAAATGATAAAGTCTCAAAATAAAGGAAAAATATCATAGTGGCTTGTTCCTAAAGCATGGAAACTTACCAACAGGTCTTCAAGCTCTAGAATCCGAATCTAGCCACAGAATGGAATAGTGCCTCTTCGCTCGTCCCTACATGGTTAGATTATGTAGAAAAAGAAGTATGTGTTAGTACATAGAATGCACTAAGAATGTAGGTATGACATGAACCAAAGGACCTCATCATAAGATAAATATGCATAATCATAAGCAATAGAATAAAGAAACAATATGTATGAACATGCAAGTTTAAGATCACGAAAAGAAGCATCATCAAAATCCATCCATAACCTTAACATATATATATGTGAATAAGACCATAACCGACATATAAGACCATGGGAACTATTATATAGAATCTCGATGTTTTTTCTACACCGAGCAAAAGAGTAGTCTACTTTGTCAGGATAGACTATACATTACCTTATAGGAGCCCTCCCATTTTGGCAAGTGCTTTAACATGAACCTTATGGGAACTTTCTCTTTTCGGCATATGTTTTACTCTTTTAGATCCACTAACATAATACCATATAGGCACATAATAATTATCCCTACGGTGGAACGTAGTTATGAGAGAGGTAGGATTTATACTAAGGACCTCTTAGGTCGAGTCCCAATCATCAATCTCATTTGATGCTAAGTCATATCCCATAAAATATATAAATTATGCATATACATGGCTTTCAACATACTTCATGCTTCATTAAAATCATTCTTTCATAATTCATAAATAGTCATCATAGTTTTTATGAAAACATCATGTCATAGGAATAGTCCATCTACTCTTTTTTTTTATCATAGTGTGCGTAGACATTTCCATCTTAACATTATCATTATAATCATTAGGGTTGCATCACCCTCTTTATCATAGCTTTCATAACATCATCACCATCATTTAAAGACATACTTTTCATACTTGAGATCATACTCATGAAAATCCATAACTTTGTCATAAGAGACTAGGGCTAAGTGTGGGCTCATGGATAATCGAGTTAAAATCATATAATTGAATAGGATTCATAGAGAAAATATGTAATTAAAATCAAATTGGATCATTGATAAAGAAACCCACACCATGTCATTAAGCCCTAATCGTGCATAATTTGAAATCACATACTTTTACTTGAAAATAAAACTCATCATGCAATTCATCATAATTCTTGCATAATTTGTCAGAATCATCATAGAGGAATCATAATCCATGCATTAGTAATCATATCTTAAAAGCCCATAAGAATTCATCATGAAACTTTAATAGAAAGAAGGTTCTAGATTGGGCTTCATGGATGAAACTAATCCATGAATAAAGCCCTACATACCTCAAGTAGGATTCTTAAGAATTTGAGAAGAAAATCTAGAAATCCTTAATAAACCTTCAAGCTTATATTTCAATGGAACCCTTGCCTTAGAGTGAGAAATATTGAGAAAATAATTTGAGAACTAAAGGCTTTAAATGAATTAGGAATAAAATTTATAGGGGTTAAGTCGGTTAAGTCAGTTAGGGTAGACAAAAATATGTAGTTTAGGACTTAGGCGAGTTGGAAATGTCAAAAACATCGTTCGTTAAAAACTACCAGAGTTGTTCATGAAATTGTTCCTACGAGTCATGGACCAACTTACGACTCATACCTTGGCTTGTAAAGCTAGGTTCCACAAACGTTGAGCTAATGGAATTGTAGCTTATATTCCATGAACATGCATCACGACCTATCTTTCCACTTACAGACCGTGAGTCTTTTTGTAGGGTTGTTCCAGACTTACAAAAATTTTGGTTCCTATGAGACCTATTGACGAATCGTGATTCCTTATACGGTCCATCTTGTATCATGTTAGTCAATTCTAGAAATTGCTCAATTTTCCATTTTCACTAGGCACTTTCTACAAACCCACCTATGACCTGTGGTTCCTTCTACGGGCCATAGGATAGCTTGTAGAGTCAAACATCAACAAAATTTCCTGTCCTTCAGTTTTCCAAGCCTAAAAATATGAGGGGTGTTATAATATCTCCCCTTTGGGATCATTCACCCTCGAATGAGACAGAAATACACTTGAATAGAGCAAGAACACTGTCATCATCATATCATAAATGCAAAAATGCAACTTAACCATCATTTTCATAAAATCATCAAACTCATACATCAAATATCATTCAAAAATAGTTTTATGATCATGCATGCATGCAACTTATCAAGAGATATGCATTCGTAAGAACTTCAAAAGGATAGATCGCATTAAGTACCTTAGGCTTGAATAGAAAAAAAGAGATAAAGGTATTATTTCATCATGTATGCCTCAGCCTCCCAAGTGGCACTTTCAACTTGTTAGTTCCTCCATAACACTTTGACAGAAGAAACCTCTTTATTTCTTAACTTCTTCACTTGTTGATCTAAAATTTCATCTGGTACTTCTTGATAAGTCAAATCTTCCTCAATAGATACATTCTTCAATGGAACAATAAATTTGGATCATCCAAGCATTTCCTTAGCATTGAAACCTCACACACCAAATGAACCATAGCTAGTTCCATAGGCAAATATAGTTTATAGGATACTTCCCCAATTCTCTTTGCTATCTCATAAGGTCCCACATATCTAGGACTCAATTTGCTCTTTTTGCCAAAACACATCACTCCTTTCATTGGGTAAACCTTCAAATACACCCAATCACCTTTATCAAATGCTAGTTCTCTTCTCCTAACATCGGTATAAGACTTTTGATGACTTTAGGCAACCTTCAATTGTTCCCTTATGACTTTCACCTTCTCCATAGCATCAAGTACCAAATCTAGTCCAATTAAGTATTTTTCTCCAACTCCAAACCATTCCACCAGTGATCTACACCATCTATCATACAAAGCTTCAAATGGAGTCGTACCAATACTTGAATGAAAACTATTGTTATAAGAAAATTCAATTAGAGGTAAGTGATCATCGTAGCTTCCTTTCAAATCAAGCACATAAGCCCTCAACATATCCTCCAACTTTGTTTTGTCCTTTTGACTTGTCCATCTATTTGAGGATAAAAAGTGGTACTCAGCTTCATCTTCGTACCAAGGCCTCTTTGGAATGACTTATAAAAATGAGAAGTAAATTGAGTACCTCTATTCGATATAATGGACAATGGTACCCCATGAAATTTTACCAACATTTAGATATAGACCTTAGCATAATCCTTGGCACTATAAGAAGTCTTTACTGGCAAAAAGTGAGTTGTTTTCGTCATTCTATCCACAACCACCCATATTGAGTCAAATTGACTTCTAGTCTTTGGCAAACCTATGATAAAACCCATATTCACCACCTTCCATTTCCAAGTTGGTATCTCAATATCTTGAGTCAAACCACTTTGTTTTTGGTGTTCCACTTTTACTCGTTGATAATTTACACATCCCAACACATACTTGGTTATGTCCTTCTTCATACCATTCCACTACTACACTTCTCTCAAGTTGCTATACATCTTGGTGGATCCTGGATGAACGAAATACTTAGAGTTATGAGCTTTATCAAGTATCTTCTCCCTTAAACTATCCACATTTGGTACACATAACCACCCTTGAT
The DNA here is from genome assembly GCA_038996855.1 of Solanum aculeatissimum. Lineage (NCBI taxonomy): Eukaryota > Viridiplantae > Streptophyta > Magnoliopsida > Solanales > Solanaceae > Solanum > Solanum aculeatissimum. Next base: position 8,528 of record JBCEWC010020161.1, read on the forward strand.
AACGCAATATTACATCTTCCCCTCGTCAAAAGACCTCTACTTTTTTATCAAACACCAACTTTTTCAACTCAGCCAAAGTAGGATCCATGTCTTGATTTGCTTTAACCTCCTCCATTAAAGATGATTCCACCCCATTTGGCACCAATACACCATCCATTCTTAAGGTATTCAACTTCACACCCAAATAAGCTAAATAATGTAATTCTTTGACCAACTCTTTATTTCTACTCTCAAAATACGTCATGTTGCCCATAGACATTCTACTCAATACATCGGCAACAACATTAGCCTTGCATGTGTGATATGTCACACTCATGTCATAATACTTCAAAAGTTCCAACCATATTCTTTGTCTTAGGTTCAAATCCCTTTGACTAAACACATTGCAAATTCTTGTGATCAGTGAGTATATCAATATGCACCCCATAAAGGTAATTTCACCAAATAATTAATGCAAACATAACTGCCAACAATTTAAGATCATGTGTTGGGTAGTTCTTTTCATGAACTTTCAATTTCTTTGAAGCTTAGGCAATGACCTTTCCATGTTGCATTAACACACAACTCAAGCCTATATGAGAGGCATCATAATACACAACAAAACCATCTTAACCTTCGAGCAATGTCAAAATTGGAGCCGATGTAAGACGATTCTTTAACATTTGAAAGCTCTTCTCATATTTTTTGGACCATTGGAATTTCACCTTTTTTTGGGTCAACCTTGTCTAAGGAGAAGCAATGGAAGAAAATTCCTCAACAAACCTTCTATAATATCTGGCCAAACCCAAGAAACTTCTAATATCATATGGGGATAATGGTCTAGACCAATTATTTACAACCTCCATTTTCTTTGGGTCAACTCTAATACCATCACCCGAGATAATGTGACCAAGAAAAGCAACTTTTCTTAGCCAAAATTCACACTTGCTGAACTTCGCAAAGAGTTGTCTATCTCTCAATATTTGTAACACAATCCTCAAATGGTTTTCATGTTCCGTTATATCTTGTAAGTACACCAATATATAATCTATAAAAAATACCACAAACATGTCCAAGTACGGTTCAAAAATCTTGTTCATCAAATCCATAAAAGTTTTGAGAGCATTTGTTAGTCCAAATGATATAATGTAATGACCCAAAAAATTTTGAACTTCGTAGTGGTTGATCAAGGTCAATTTGAACCTATTTTGGGTGGCTAGTGGCCATCATAGGTCTTACTTATGTGTCCATGTTCAAAGGAATCGTGATGGTTAAGTTTGCTTGATGTTTTGTGAAGAGTACTGACTTTGAGTGGTTATATCTCTTGGTACGAGATGCACTTTATGGACTATGACCTATATAATGAAGTTCTTTGACTTATCTTTGTAGCGCACTTGGTTTCACTCGAATCAGAGTTTGGATGTAGAAGTTATGGCCGTTACGGTGAGGTCGTTTGTGCACGAAAGTATTCTAGAAAGGAAGAGGCAAAGTTGGCTAAGCCAAGGCCACACGAAGGGACCACGAACCGTGTCAGGGTTCACAGCCTGTGAGCCCATCTGTGGGTTGATCCAGAGTGTGGCCTAGGTGTTGGACCAAGGTCCCAAACTATGTGAGGCTCCATGGACACCTTAACGGTCCATGTGATGCCTCACGATTTGTGAGGGCAACTGTGGAGTCGTCCAGAGAGTTTCCTGGAACCAGGGCCTAAACTCCGAGCCAAGTGAGGCTCCACGGACCAGTTCACGGTTCATGTGATGCCTCACGGCCCGTGATCTAGCCGTGGAGTGGTCCATAAAGTTCCTAAGAATTTCAAGCCAAGGTCGTGACAAAATGTAGCTACACGGTTGAGTTCACGGATCGTGAACCATTGTACGGTCCGTGTAACTGCTCTCCTCCTGTTATTTTCTCTGTTTCATTAATAGTTAAATTGTAATTTTAATTGATCTTACGGTCGTTTTAGTCGTTCTAAACTCTCCTAAAACCCCTGAATTGAACCCTAATTACCCTAAACAATTAAATCTATTGAATCTCTCCAAATTATTCTTTCAATTTTCTCTCAACCTCCATTAAAGACAATTTTGGAAACTTGGGGAAATTTGATTCTTCTTCAGACCCTTCTTATTCTTTTTCAGCAATAAAAGGTATATGGGATTGATTCATGGTTATTCTTTCAACCATGAAGACCCAAAACTACTCTTTTCAATTTTGATAAATTTTGACTTCCATTTAAATTGGGTCTTTTAATTTATGAACATTTTGCTTTAATTAAAAGTGTGGGCTGTGTTAATTTATTAATTTCAAAGTGTATTGAGCCACTTATTGATGATTTCCATTAATTTCATGATGTTTCAAAAATGCATGTCCCCTTAGTTCATCAATTCAAGAATGGGTATTAATGATTTTTTTAATTGATGATTTCACTATGCTTTGGATATGAATTTCTTGTATTGATAATTTAAATGATAATATCCCATACCCATGCTACTCTTGATCATCCATGCATTGAATTCATGAGTATGAAAGGCTTGTTATGATGAAACTCTTGATAAGGGC
>JBCEWC010020162.1:0-11058 GCA_038996855.1 Solanum aculeatissimum
AATGTTGCTCACTTTTTTGAGGTTGCCAAAGGTATTAGGTATTAGAAACAGATCAAATCATTATCAATTTTAACCTGTTCCATATTTCCGACGAGTTCTATCATTCTTTTCCTCATTTTTTCTCTTGTATCTAGTGCTTCCTTTGTACAGGGAAACCAATATTTCCAGAGCATTTTTGTAGGAAGGTGCTTTTAAGATCTATTTGAGACTGAAGACGAAGCTAGGTTTTCTTATTGTGTATTTGAGTGTTGATTTTGACTGATAGTAATCTAGTATCTATCTAGTACTAAATAAAAAACGTGAAGACTTTTAAAAATGTTGTTTGAACTTTTTGTCCCTCTTTAAAACACTCTTCTTTACACAAAATAGTCTTTTCACTATTTATTATTTAATCCTTAATATTTTAGATTTGAGAAACAATACGTCCTTCATATTTTGAATGGGACAAAACCCCCTAGTAATTTATCTATTTATCTATATTATATTAAAAGTGTGAAGACTCTTAGAAATATTGTTTGAATTTTTTGTCCTCTATGAAGCCTCTAACCATCTGACTAAGTGGTGTTAATTACAGGTCCATGGCTACCTTAAAACATAATAAAAAGCAAATCTAAGACCTGGCTCTGGGAGCGAGATGAAGTAAATAATGAGCATCCTTCAAAAGCAAGGAGGATTCACCAATTAACTAATATCTGGGATAGATCTTTAACAGAATGCCTGCTGATGATCTTTAGTACTTGTCTCTGTGTCATTAAACAATGCAGGTCTAAATAGACGTCAGTACGTGGAATGTAAGAATATGTAAAATGGTTAAATGAAACAGATAAAGGTAGAATAACATCAATGCAAAAATACTCAATCAAAATGTCTAATGTCTATCTAAAGCAAGAATAAAGAATAAACAATGACCAATCAATACAAATTCAATTCAATTTGAATCCAATCAAATCCAATTAGAGTATTATCAATATAAAACTTATATGGGAGTTTTACTTATCTGACAATCATCATTTATGAGCCAATGATAGTACAATGATTCGACGTCGCTGCCACATCCGTTTAGTACTTTGTCAAGGTAAAAAACGATCACAAATCAGGATTCATTCAACCAACCAAGTCCTATTGTTTCGGGACAACAAAATATGGACATGTCTGACTTTAACAGACTCAGTTCACTCCTACGTTTGGCTACGTAGTTATTGAGTTCAAGTATGACTCACTCTTACTTAATTTGATGCTCGATACTCCTCCCAAGACTCAATGCTCATAAAACAATCAATTCCAATCAACAAATTAGTGAGTCTCTTAATGAACTCTTTTAGTTCATCTGTCTTATCAAATCAATCTTTCAACAATTTGACCAATCAATCCCATCAACCTTTCAAGAGTGAACTAGACAATCACATAGGAGGACTTTCAATTTAAACCAATCTTTAGAGTTCAAATTTTGAAGACTCACAGGACCATCAAGTTCTATCAACCTACCATTATGCTCACATCACAATCACAATCAATATTCTCAAATCAAGGCTCTAGACTCCATTCTTAGATTCATTCATGCATTTATACTCAAATCATATGAAGGGTTTTTGAAAATAAAAGGCTTAAAACATGCTTTAAAGAAAGCAAGTTCATAATTAAATAATTAGTTATACAAAGATATATAAGAATAGATTTTTCATGATGTAATTTTTAAGAAATTAACTCATGTAGATTGAATACCTTCACCTTGCAATTGATCTCAATCAAGGGGGCACAGGAAGAATAATTTCATGCTTTAGGTTAGCCTTACATATCTGGAAGAGAAAAATCTCTTGAAGAAACCTTTGGTTTGCACTTGAATATGGTGAACCCTAGCTTCTTCTTTGGAAGAACTTTGAACTTAAAAATCTAATGTTTTCAGGGGCTTATGGGAGGTTATTAGGCTATATAATAAGCTTAGGGAAGTTAATTAATGGTAAAAGGTAAAAAATTAACTTTTGAGGAAGTCAAATAATCATCAAACTTAAAAAAATGACCTTTTGATGAGTTCCATCGGTTAAAATGGCAGTCTAGGGGTCCGTTGCCGAACCATTCGGTGGTACGTCGAATGGGAAACTTCGATCTCCCTTTTTGACAATTTTTGAAGGTTTCTATAACATTTCAGCAGTCAAAATCAGCGGATAACCAAAATATTTGGCGGTCAAATTGACCGTCGCCTAATTTTACAAATTCGGTAGGTTTCAGTAAAATGGTCATAAGTTTTTACTCTGAACTCCGATTAAGAAAAAATTGGATGAGTTGGAAAGATAATTCAAAGATATTTAATTTGATATATTATATGTCACCTAACTCATTATGTGTTGAGAGAGATTGTCATTTTAATTTGACCTTTCTATGTATTCATTCCGAAACATAGCCGATGAAAATATTTTGAACTTGGCTTGACCATGGGTGTCCCTTATGACCTCAAACCATATCCACCACACTTGAAATAATTAGTAAAGGACCTTAACATACATTTACAACTTTGGAGTTATTGAATCACCTAATTTCACAGAATTTTTTATTGAAACTCAATCGGTAAGAAAGGTTTCAACTCAACTTTATGTGAAGGGATTTTTGTGACCTTAATTCATCTCAAATATATCATTCCCCTAAAGAATTTGACATCGACACTCACATTAGAAGTTAGAACCACTTAGTATGATTTCACGCATAAGAAGAACTATCTGGATCTTAGCTTAGGAAATTCTAAGGTGTTCACCCTAATACCTATTTCTCTATCTTGAAAAGATGTAGGCCCAAATAGACATCAGTTGTGGAATGTACGAGTATGTAATTTGGTAGAATGAAACATGCATCAAGGTAGAATAAAATCAGCTCAGATAACCTCAAATCAGGAAGATAAGGAACTTAATCATAATGTCATAACTCTAAAGTAAGAATAGAGTTTAGACAAAGACCAATCATATACAATCCAATCCAATCATTAGAGTACTATCAACACCTATATAAAAGTTTCTCTTATTCGACAATAATTACTTATGAGTCAGTGATCGTACAACAAACTCATTATTATTGCCATAACTGTCCAATACTTTGCCAGAGTATAGGATGAATCAACCAATCATGGATCCAGGATAATCAATCAAGTCCACTTAAGGGACAATATAAAAGGAATTCATTCGATTTACAGTTCAATTCTGACTTACAATTGGCTAGGTAATTTTTGAGTTTGAGTTCTTACTTATTCCTACTCCATTCGATACTTGATATACCCCTCAAGACTCAATGCTCATAAAATTCTATCCAATTAGTTCAATCTATCCTATGAACAAGTCTCATGTGGACTCTTATCAATTCATCAAGTTTATCACAATCAAACCTTTCAACCAATCAATCTCAATCGCACCATTCAAGAGTGGTTTAGATATGCATATATGACAACATTTGGTTCTATTCAATCATGTGGGTTCAAGTTATGAAAGTACAAAGGGACCACTAAGTTTCATTAAGACTATCATCATGTTCATATCTCATTCACAATTCAACTTGATGTGGAACTTCTAAATCTTCAATGATACCATAACAATGTATGACATACTGTCAGTGGTAGAGCCGGAATTTTAGTGCAGGGAGTTCAACATATAAAGAAGTAAGCCGAAAAATGGATGGGTTAAAAAAAATTAATCTTAATTCACTAAATTTAAGATGCCTTGTCATGCCGCGTTTAACATTTCTTCCTACTTTTACTCTGCTGCATTGATTCTTCTTTAAAAAAAACAATTTGTGATTTTTTTTCTTTTATCTTGTAGTATTCTACTTTATTTTAAATTTTTTAAAATTTTAAATTAGCATTTATTCAATCATATGTTACTTTAAAAATTGTCAAAATTCTTTAAACATGTGTAGGAATTGAGTTACTAATATTATAATACATATTAAAAAAAAATAAATGGCATCGCTGATTTTTAGTTCATATATTCAATTTTTATATTTGCCATTTGTAAAAAAAAAAAAAGATGAATAAATCAATTAAGTTTAGTTTATATCTTCTCTAAAATAAAATTGAAATAGAAAAAGAAAAAAAATCATGAATATTCATGTATTTTAAATTACTTCGCTCAATTAAATTTTAGTTATCTTTATCTTTTTTTTTTAAAAAAAAAAATTCTATTTCAATTTTAAGAACAATTCATTTTTTTAAAAAAAAATTCTTTGAATTAGTATATAATAAGAGCATTACGTAAAAATAAAATGAGCAGTAAAAATAAGAAGAATAAAACACAAAAATAAAAATAATGTGCCTAATAAGTTTGAACAAATGGAAATTGAGTAAGAGAAATAACATAAAAAATAATAAAAAAATGAAGAAAAGATTACACCATTGATCAAACATTCAACCATAAATTACAAAAATTAGCTACAGTTTATTAATATTACGTTTAAAGATCAAAAATTAATAAAGGTGGCTATAAGATTTTGTGGGACCCACCTTTTTGTTTTTTATGTATACGCCCATTCACTTTGAATTTTACTCTCTCTCTCATTTTATACTTTATCAAATCTTTCATATTCTTCCTTTCATAAATACTCCCCCTGATTTCTCTCCCTCAATCCATCAACAACTCACAATATCCGCAAGTTTTGATTTCAATTTTGTTTTCCATTTTTTCATGTCAAAATTTTTGTACCATCATTATATTGATTTTTGGCGGTCTTCAAAATTTTTAAAAGTTTTATTTTTGGTTTCCCCCTTCTATATACAAATCATTTTCCCATTCTTTTTGCAGTGAGCAATTTGTTAGTTGAATCTCACACACAATGGTTGAAGAATCATCATCTAAGAGGATTACTAGAGGTATAAACTTGCATGATAAAATTATGGGTGATTTGCCATCTTATTCGTTGGGTTTAACTCAAGAAGTTGAGGTCATCACAGGGTCACTTGCAAAATCTAGGGCCAGTGAGGAGGTGAGATCCAAGCACCGGAATGACCCTATTTCTCAACGTTCTAGTTCAAGAAAGAAGAGGAAAGCCAATGAAATTGCTCCTACGGGCGGTGAATCTAAAAGAAGAGGCGGGTCGGACCCTGACAAAGCAGATGAGAATGAAATTGGAGAAAACGAGGTAAAACTTTTTATTTTTGTGTTTTAAGAATGTATTTAACAACAACATTTATGTATAATTTTAGTATTATACATTTAACCATAATATAGATATATACATTTTACAGTCAGACTTTAGTGTTGTATAAAATTGGGATTTATTTACTTAGGCACCCTCACAACAACATTTTTTTGTATAAATCCATGTTTATGCATAATTTTAGTATTATACATTTAAACATACTATACATTATACAAACACATTTTATTGTTGTATAAAATTGAGATTTTTTGATTTAGTCACTCTTACCATTGTATATAAGCTTAACAGATGCACAAAAAAATGTTGTATAAAATTGAGATTTTAGTATTATACATTTAACCATACTATACATTTTACAGTCACATTTTTATTGTTGTATAAAATTGGGATTTATGCCCTGTCTATTATACATACTGGTGACAAGGGAGGGATAGACACAAAAAAAGTGAATAATTTTTTTCTTGTTGTTATATAACATCATTTATACATATAAATTTACACAGCACACACCCATATATATTTAGTGACACACTCACAGTATAAATACACCCATACACAAACATATACTTATATACATAACAATCCCTTTTCATATTGATGGTTTATACACCTATATAGATGTGTTAGTTGTATATACATGTTAGTGTAATCTTGAACCATATACACTATTGGTTTAAATGAAAATTATATACAACATTCATTTACATTTAATATATATTCTTCATTTTTTGTTTTATATAATTAGGTACTATAAAGAAAAATTATATTATTGGTAGTTCAAATATTGGGGGTAATGCTCTGTTTTTTGTTCATTTGTTTTTGTTTACTTATACTCATGACTATATATATAGCAGTGTAAACATCCTTAATTTCTTCAACTGTAAACATTATACAACTTTCATCTATATCCAACATGGTTTCTTGATTATTTTTGTGAGTAAAATTATGTAATTATAAGGCTGCATGTATTCTTTAAAGTTTCATATAGGATGAATTTCTTATTATATTATTTTTGTAATTATTTTACACAGGGAGTTCAATACATATTAGAAGGGACCCCAATTGTCACACAACACATGAAGTGCTATACAAACATTAACGTAATGGACGATTTGGCAAAAACTCTAACTGAAAGTCAGATGAGAAAGTTATGGGAAACTACATGCTTTTCACATTTGCTTGACATGAATTGATGCAACGTCCAAGCTCAGCTCTTCAGATGTTTCATGTTGTTTGAGGCCCGAGGTAGTTCTTCTAATGTATTCATTATACACATAAATGGTTTCACATTACAGTTCACTCGTAGAGAATTCGCTCTTATATCTGATTTGAAGTGCTGTGATGAGTTATCTGATTTTGTTTTCAATACTGAAGAGCCAAACAGACTTATACGTAAGTACTTTGGACCAAAAAAAATTCGATTATCAAGCATCAGTTAGTGGTTAATTTCAAAAATAAGGTATGGGGTACTAATGACGACGATGCAGTGAAGTTTGCCACATTATACTTTATACATAACTTCATCATGTCAGAGGAGCCTACTACCACAATAATAGACAGGAAAGATTTTGACTTAGTTGAATCTGGTAGACATGTTGACTATCCATGGGGTAACAAAGCGTTTGAGGAGCTGATGAAGAATCTGCACAGCAAGATAACATTGACCGGGAAATATTACAGAATTCATGGGTTCCCGCTAGCCATGCAAATTTGGATGTATGAGTGTTGTTCTGATGTCAGTCGTGAGGTTGCAGTTAAGGTGTCTGATCATATTCCGAGGATTCGTAATTGGGTGACCACAAATGATAGACCTCGGTGTGATTTTCTAATGAATTTCTTGTTTCGAGGGACTCTTAAAAAGGTATAAGTTCCAAATCAATACTATACTATAATATGATTTATTAAACTAACCTATTTGTCACTACAATTTTTTTTAGGTTGTTCTCAACAACATAACTCCAACCGAAACAGAGCTTTCAAGCCTGCTAGTACCACCGGAGTATGTTGAGTCAACTATCGGTCAGAGCCCATCTCCTAAATCGGGTGTGCATCAAGAAAATGATTCTGACGAGGATTTCCAAGACCCTCCCAACCCAAGGCAGATAAGAGGCAAAGAAAAAGTAATACAACGTGTATCACCTGCTAAGAAAAAACTAAGGAGTTCTGTAACAAAAGCTGCAAAAAAATTACCTGAAAAAAGGTCAAGTCATCCACAGGATTTAGGTTCACCATAGGCCAAGTCACATCCAACCAAGAAGAGGAAGGTCAAACAGAATGCACATGTTGCAAAGAAGACACACAACAGACGTCCAACTGAACGGAAGAAAATGGACTACACAACAGCAGCGTCTTCACGTAGCAGGATTGATGAATCAACAATTTCGCGAGAGGAACTCAATACGTTCAAACTATATGTAAAAAAAATTCAGAACATAAATATATACTTGATTTGTCATTATGAACTACAATTTTAATTGCAACACTAAATGCAGGTAAGGGAAGAGTTCCAAGATTTGAAGAAGATGATGAAAGATAACTTCAAGACGCTTATGGAAGCCGTGAGAAGCAACAAAATTGATGACAAGGTAGACAACCACCACCTAATATGATATATTTATTTAATCTTGCAAGTTATTTCACAATATATTGTACTTAACATGTCAAATTAATTTACCAGGAACACACACACGAGACTGATCTCAACCCACAACATGTTAGAATTGAATCAGAATCAGGCTCTCCAGTTCAAGGTGGGGAGCCAGATATTAATGTAGTGACAAGCACTCCCAAGAACCGTGAGGTAATTTTGACTGTCATTACTTAATAAGACTCACATGCTCCATTTGATATTTGGCTGTCATTACACAATAAGACCCACATGCTCCATTTGGATTGTCAAAAATTATTATTAACACAAAATGTTGTTTTGATGCACAAAAAGTTATGATGTGGCGAATACAAAATAGTAGTCATGTTCATAATCTTTTTATATGTACATGAAAGATAGTTTTACACACGACAACATACATGTGCCATTTTATAGTTTTAACTCTGTGATTCTTGATATTATTTTTGTGAGTACTCGTTCGTATATGTCGAGCTTGCATATTTGTCTTTTCAAGTTACTTATGATTTTACTCAATTTATTCAATTTGTACAACATTTTTTTTAGACTTACACATCGGTGTATATACTTCCCACTATTACATACGATATACAACCTCACTCATACAAGCTGTATAAAAAACACTTTTATATACAAATAGTATTTTTTTTATACACAGGTCACTGCATTTGCTTTTTTTACAGCAAAATGTATATAGAATGTTTTTTTAGCTCAGGTGTGTATTATATACAATTTCATCTTATACATTATAGAGCCTTGTATACATTTTAAATTTTTTCCAGCTCTCAAAAAACAGTTGTGTATATACTTGCACATTTAATTACAAACCTGTATAATCACATTCTTTGCACATTTTAACAATCTTTTTATACACTGATGCACGTATACAATGTGAACTTACATGGATATACAACTATCATTTATATTGTCATTATAGTTTGTGCATGTCTCTCGATATATATAGGCAGTTGTCTCAAGTTTGCATTAAATATAATTTTACACACACGCCCTATTCTTATTGTGCCATGTATATATATATGAATTTATCACATTTTCAGGTTGAGAGAGAAGGAGGACACTCAAAGTCTCCGTTATTTTTTAATGAACTATCTATCACTCAAGCTCAATGCATTTACGTTGATTCCGATGAGCCAGAGGTACTTTTTCCATATATAACTATATATCCAATGAATTTTTCTTTATCACAAAGATTACTTTTTGTTTTAAATCTTATGTATTACAAAATATGAAAGCATCATGGTATTGAAAGTAAATCTAAAAATACTCTACTCTGCGACAACGAGGCATCCGGACAAGGCAAACATGTTTTCAAAGAAATTGTAAGCATTGATGTATACACAAACGTCATTTTTAATATAAACAAACATTGCTTTATTCAAAACACAAGTAAACTGATCTAAACATTTGAACTCTTAACAAATTACAGGAACAATTACCTGAAAGTCGAGTGAAATTGTCTGGTATTGTTGACGATTTGTTACCTGGACAACCAAAGCATGTTTCTAAAAAATCAGGTGTCACAAAGGTATATGTATAGCCAACTATCTACAGTACATATTACATCTTCGGATAAATTTTCTTATTAAAATATGGATGAATGCATAGCCATTTCATGCTTAAATTAATTAAATTATTATAATATAATTATAGATTATTGGTGATGGATGTCAACCAAACATCAATGCGATGGATGTCAACCCCCAGACTGGTGTTCAAGCTAGAGAGCCAGAATCTACCAATCGTGAGGTAACAGTCCCTCAATGCAACTACAACAATTGAAATATGTTTGATTTTTTTGAAAATTAAATCATTGTATAAAATACATAGAGTTATATGACATGATCTTAATGTTTTAATTATTAGGGTTCTTTCTCCGATTTGATTCGGGAGGTATTGCATAGTGTTATTTTAGAAGATAAAGCAAGAGAGGCCATCATGGAAGAAGAGTAGAAATTGACAAATCAGGACTCACACATAACTGCATCTCAATTCGAGTTGCCTGATGAGCTCCTACCTAGCCTTAATCCAGAGACTGTGAACACTGAAAGAAGCATTGTGGTACATCCAATGGCATTTGCCGACACGCCTCCACTTGCAATTGTTGCTACACCATTACCAGCCAGAAGACCGAGGCGTCCAGGACCATACAATGTATCACCATACTTGGCAAGCTTCCAATCTGAACCAGGTCACAATGATTTGAAATTTTTTCATGTTCACGTTTGTTGTTTATTATTTTTTAAACAATATTACACAATTACACATATACTTATTTACATACAAAACTCAAACAACTAACTATTTATTATATACAGCTAGTTCCTCAAAGCATCCTAAAATTTTCAAGCAAAAGCACCCGTTCAATTTCATATCTGGTACACAAGATACAAATCTTTTTGAGAGTTTCTGGGAATGGTTTCGAGACGGTATTCTCTCCAGACATCATCAGAAGTAAGTCACGGATAGTATGTTTGCATATGGTTATCAGATTAATAATTCATTCTTTGACCATTGTTTCTTATAATATCACAACATTAGGAAGAATAATGAGGATCGATATAAGAAGAACAGGGCTGCCCTGTCTGTGCCTCTTGAATTTGGAGTGGCAGCCATTTCAGACAAAAACTGGTTCTACAAGCTGGAAAATGAAGGACAGTTGATAGACGACTCGGTATGAATACAATATATATTAATTTATACACAATAATATTTTTTATATAACTGTATGCTACTTTTACATATATAATTTTTTTACACATTTTTTGCAGCATATAGATGTGATCTTGTATTACTTTCGAAAAAAAGCAAAGTGCTCAAACTGGAAGGAGTACCGCTTCACCACGGTTGACTGCTTCTTCAGCGGGTTGATACAGGGTATTTGGAATGTGTATGATAATCTGGATTTAGATACATGTAATGCAAGCTCAGAACAGACAGTAAAAGCGTATATAAATGGATTCAGGTTGCACGCTGCAGTCCCATGGCATACTGTTGATAACATATTCATTCCGGTGAACTTGAAAAAAAAGTTCTATTGGTTTCTAATAGTTATCTATTTCAAAGAACGCACCATATATGTATACGACTCCATCAGATCTGTTATCCACGATATATTTGTACTTGCTGAAATTAAGAAGTACGCAAGCCTTATACCAACGTATTTGGCATCAACAGATGTTTACGAAAAGAAAGGCATGAACGCAGACTATGACCCATTTGAAATTGTTCATGTCAACAACTTACCACAACAGGATGCAGGCAGCTTGTAAGTTCTTATT
>JBCEWC010020163.1:0-11058 GCA_038996855.1 Solanum aculeatissimum
TTGTAAACAAACAACTTATCATTAGAAATTATGCAATGAATAGTATTTTGAATATGACAAACCAAACAAGCAATAAACATTACTCTCAGCATAGATAAACCCATCATTACTTATCCCAACATAACTTATCCCAGCATAACTAATCCCATCATAACTTGTATCCAAACCAAACGACCCCTTACTCCCTCCATCCCACTTTATACAACAACCTTTGACTTGGCATGCCATTTAAGAAAAAAAGGAAGGCTTTAAAAGTGTGGATGAGAATTATTTCATTAAATGCAAAAAGAGAATTATAAAGTTAAATTGTTTTCAATTAGAGTAAGGTGACATTCTTTTTTGTACGGACCAAAAAGAAAAGTGTACCACATAAAATGAGATACAAGCAGTGTTGACATCCAATTTTTACCCTCCATAATATAAATGAATCATTGAGCTTTTAAACTTTAATAATTTGGGATAATTAGCTTTCGAAATTGCAAAAAATATTTTTTAAATGATTTTATAGGTTTAAATCTTTAATTTTAATTATGCTTATGTATTATATATTATACGTTTTTTCAGAAGTATTACGTACTTAATAATTTATATTTTTATAATTTTTCAAGAATTTCTCAAATAGATCTTATATTTAGTCACTTTCATTTTAGGAATAATTTTGTCGTAATTAAATTAATTATTTCATATTATTAATAATAAAGAGCTCTTTAATTAATTTGTATTAATTCGTCTTGATTACGCTTTTAATTGGTCATATCAGCAATTGAAGTTGCTAATTTCTCAATCCAATCCCCCACCCCTTGAACCTATTTTCAACCTCCTTTTTGGTCAATTTTTGACCAATTTCACATTATTTTGGACCAAAATTTGGCCCAAAGTTTCTCATATACCCGACCCAACCTTATTTCTTCAGCACCCATATCATCTACACACATATACCAATATATTACACACCTATACATATAAATGTACACTCACGTTCCCCCAAATCTCTTTTCTTTCCTCTTCCCTACCCTCACACGCTCCCTACTCATCTCATTCTTCTTCTTCTTCATCGCGACAACAACCATCGACTCCAATGAATTCTTTAACAAACTCAACAATCCTTTAGTGTCCCTCAGTGATTGTCCCTCTATGTGGCTCCCTCTCCTTGTTCACTGGTACGATTCGTTAGAGGGAATCGTCTACGCGTCTCAATCACACCATCTTCTCACAAATCCAGTGGTTGAAATTCTCAATCCATTGAGGATTTTCGAATGGATTGGGTACATTCCTTATCCTCCAAGATTTGGAATTCAAAATTCGAATTCAATTTCAGCCCCCTTCCGAACATTGCCCTAATTTTGCCTATAAATTCACCCTTTTTCTCCTTTGTTGAGGGTTCAGCTGTTCTTAATCTCAAAAACCCATTAAAATTTTCATCTTTTAAAACCAATTTCCCAGAAAACTTGTCAACTTGAAAGCTCTTGAAGCCAGAAATCCTAGGCGTTGAAGTTAGACAACTCGTATTCAAGGTTTTGCTGTGGTTGTGAGAAGTTTCTCAGCTTATCATCGTCACCAGTTCTTGCTCCGAAAAAGGCAAAATCTTATCCCTTTTCTGTGTCACGTTTCGTTTTGGTTAATTACCATGTCGTGTTCTATTACGATGTTGTTGTAACGTGATTTTGTGATAAGCCAAGTTCAAGATGATTTCTTTTATTCTAAGTACCTTTCTGCTGCATTTGTTGTTGTTTGGATCCTTATATGAAATCATAATCATCTCACGCTTGTGTATTTGGGACCCTTGATAGTGTGTTCATCATGGGAGTTTTGATTCCAGTTTATTCCAAATTGATTAGTGTCAGTCATTTGTCACACCCCGAGAGAATACCCTTGGCGTGACCAACACTCAAAGACTATTGCTAGCCCTCGAGCGAACCACGCTTCCTCATCACATTCATTCAATCACATTAGCGGAAGACATAAACAATAAAGAATACTCAACAAAATAAAATGATAATATGATAATCAAGTCCAAACAATTTATCCATCAACTAAGCAAGACTAGTGTGAAAGAGACTAGTCAAAATAACATCCCAACATAACTCGACAGTCTAGTCTATGAAGCCTCTAAACATTTGACTAAGTGGTGCCAATGACTGGTCCATGGCTACCTCAAAATAAAATAAAATAAAATAAATCTAAACTCAAAGCTAGAAAGAAACATAGTATCCTCTGAAAGTATGGAAGGGCTCACCAATCAACTAAATGTAAATAGGTCCTCAACAGAGTGCCTGTTGATGACCACTAGTACCTGTCTTCGCATCATTAAATGATGCAGGCCCAATTGGATGTCAATATGTGGAATGTACGAGTATATAAAATGGCAGAATGAAATATGCAAAGGTTGAATAACATCAACACAAAATAGCTCAACTCAAGAAAGTAGGGAACTCAATCATCAAGTCAATGTAAGAATACAATTTAGACAATGACCACTCACATACCATCTAATTCAATCCACTCAGAGTACTATCAAGACCTATTTGGAAGTTTCTTTAACCGAAAATCATACCTATGAGCAGATGATGATACAAGGAAATAATGTAATTACCACATCCATTCAATACCTTGTCAGGGTAGAGGACATCTCATCAATGGATCCACAATAATAGCATCAAGTCCTTTTGTTTGGTACTAAAAGCAAACATCTGTTTTTACGGTTCAATCCTCTTCTATACTGGTCACGTAGCTATTGAGTTTGAATTAGACTTACTCTTACTCAATTTGATGTTCAATACTCCTCCCAAGACTCAACATGCTTATAAGACATCAACCCTATGGTTAACTCATTCATCTAGTCTCATTGGACATTCATCAACTCAATTCATCACATCAATTATCAACTCTTTGGTTACATTCTTTTAAAGTTCCATTCTTGAATCATAAAAATTCAATCATGCTTTATTCGGACTCATAGCATTTATGAAGCAAAGGTAGAGTTAAAGCATTTAGGAATTTCATAGGTTATTTAGGCTCAATTTATACTCATGCATACTCATTTACATGCAATATGTAAAAATAATAAGAATTCAGGCTAGAGCTTATGTAGAAAAAGTAAAATCATCAATTTCAAGTATTTAATTCATAAATATTGTAATTCACGCAAATTTATATAGAAATACATTAGAATTTTAAGAAAAACCTTCAAGAAACCTTCATGGAATAGTCAATTCACTAATAACTCCATCAACTCGGGTTATGGGGCACATGGAAGAACAAAATCTATGTTTTAGTTAGTCTTACATACCTGGAAATTTAAGTCTTGGAACAACTCGAATGAATTCTCAAGTTTTTGCTTCAAATCCTAGTCTTTTTCTCCATTGAAACATCACCCTAAGTTTTGAAGGATGTGTTTTAGCGTAAAAAGGATGAACTAACATGTTTTGGAATTTATTTAGGTATAAAAACATCAAGTCTAGGCTTTAAAAGGGTGGGAAAAGACCAAAATAACCCTTTAAAAAATTTTCAAAAGCCAGCTACGAGCCCATCTACGACTCGTAGAAACTTCCACAACCCGTTCCCTTCCATAAAATTTTGGGCATAATTTGAGATTACTGGAATGATTCACGAGACCAAACCACGACCCGTAGATTCTTTTACGACCCGTGGATGGATCTGTGAAGTTTGGGGCTCAAAAATAAATTTTTAGAACTTTTTCCATGAGTGTAATAGAGTCATATTTTAATCCACGACCCATAATAGGGTTTCGTAGATGAGCTCTGCTCTAGTAGTCTCCAGTAAAAAAGTCATAACGTTTGACGTTGAACTCTAAATGAGGTGAAACTAGTTGTGTTGGAAATATAATTCAAAAAGATTTCATTTGGTAGGTCATGGGAAACCTAATTCTCTGTATGCTAAGAGTTATGATAATTTAAAATTAACCATTACATAATCTAACACTAGAAACTCAACTTATAGAAAAGTTTTGAACTCAACTAAGTGCTAGGAGTCTCTTATGACCCTAATACATTTCTCATATATAAGAACGAGTCACAAAACATAAGTGCATGTGAGAATAAAATTATGGAGTGTCACAATATCTTCCCCTTGGGATCATTCTCCTCGAATGATGAGAAATTCAAGACTTACTAAGCAAGAATACCATTGAGAACTCAAATACTCGGACTACTCAAATACTCATACTCCAAAATTAACATGAACCCAGGATTTAAAATTGAAAAACTACTTCTAACATCATCAATAAGGATCTGAGGATCGCCCTAGCCAGATCCCGAGAGTAGGAGGAGGCCAAACAGGAGCGTGCATGCCAGATGCTTAGAGACGCGAGTTCCTCCCATGCTGCTCCGACCGTTGAGGAGTCTACTAGGTCTATGGAGGGTAGACAGAGTGAGATGGAGAGAGGCGTTTAGGTGCCCAAGTATGTTCATGTTGACCCCAGTTCCCTATATTTTATTCTCGTGCATTGAGGACAATGCACATTCTTGTTGATGGGGTGTAGGTGGTTATACGACCTAGGTGAAGTCTGAGTAACCCTGGCTTATAACCACCTCGATTTTTTATATCCAAAGGGTTTTCTTGCCTGTGTTCTTTACCTGCGGATTTTATTTTATGTTGAACCAACATGTTTAGTATGTTTTAGGTAGCATGTGTAGTACATAGCATTGATATCCATGGCATAGTGAAATTTTGTGTAAAAATGATACCCATCAAATTTCTGTTAGTCTATCAATGACCATGCATGATTAGACCATCCTGATAGAATTTGTTCTGACAAGTGTGTGAGTGTGATAAAGAGCGTGATCTGATTAGTTATGTAAACATGTAAAATAGTGCCATGAGCGAATGTGTGTAATTGCATGATTCTCTTTTGTACTATAATTCAGAACTTGCCCCGTTACTCAGGATTTAGACTTTAGCTAAGTTGGTTAGGATAGGATCTTAGGACATTGTTCGAATTGAGCCCACTTAGCTTAAATATCCAACCAAAGAAATTGAGTATCCCTTAATCCCTATTTTGATCCTAACATCGACCCTATTCTTTGTAAACACCTAATGGCCTAAGCCTTAATAAATGATAAATCCCAATTTCGACCCTGGTCTTTTCTTGAACACTGTGAACCTCAACTCAGGCTAAAAGCCTAAGTTGAGGGTGGCTGCCCAACAAGTGGCCCTGGTTTGAAGGATAGATATTGTGCACCTTAACTTAGGCGAAAAGCCAAAGTTGAGGGTGGATGGTATAAGAAAAAGTCATAAAAGAAGGAAAAATACTTAGTGATATAAAGAAGGGAAGAAAAAGAGTAAAAAGGGTGCCAAACAAAAATTAATTTGCCAAAGTTCAAAATAGTGTACATGAATAAGGGCAAAGTGCTAAAAAGAAGAAAAATGCACCCTTAGACAATTGAAAAATAGGAGAAGGGGAGAAGAAAAGAATAGTGATAGGTTGGTAGGAAGAAAGTGGTAAATAATGCAATATCAAAGAGGGCCGCAATTACTATATATCCAGATAATCATTCCAAAGCCCCTTGAACCTATATTACAAGCTTGAAAAGTCCTAAAGTGATCCTAGTTTAACTAGTTGACAGGTCATAGGTCTAGAGTATAAGGGCAAGCATATGGTATTAGGTACAATAGTCGAATATCTTTTGTGAGAGTGATATTTTGATACAGTAACACTGAATTTAACTGAAAAAAATATATCACCCAGAGTGTTAAGGGGACTTCTTTCTGTGAGGGAACTTGCATTGCATTTTTATATATGACTAATTCAGTGATGTGTTGCTTATTTGTAGTGGCATGGCTTGTCATAGTTGCACTACTGGAATTTAATAGCCTGCATTGGTTCACTAGATAGCTAACTAATATGTGTTTTGAGAAGAATTGGGTATCTATGGAGGTTTTTGAGTTGTTCTGTGCCATTGGATTGATTTATGTCTCTCTGTGTTGCTTAAGTAGATTGAGTCCATCACTTGAGGACAAACAACAATTTTAAGTTGAGGGTGTTGATATGCTGCCAAAATACAACACTTTTAAGGCTAAAAACTTGAGATTTTATGCGTTCTCAAAGCAATGTTAGTAGATTTGATGTTTGTATTGTTTGTTTTTGCAAGATTTCAGTGTTGGCATGGTTATGAGCTTGAAATGGTGTTTCTGCAGAGGTTTGGCAGTTTACGAGACCCTCTATGGGTCATGGGTCACTCCATGAGTCGTAGAGGGGTTTTGTTTTGTTCTTCCAGTAAGGGGTTACAAAGTAAGTTCAACTCTAAGAGACCAGAGCACGAGTCGTAGACCAACATATGGGTTGTAGAGTGAGGTCGTGAGCTGAAGAAAGCAGAAAGTGAAGCGTTTCTGAAAGTGTCTTAGAAGAGACCCTTTAGGGGTCGTGAAAGACTTCATGACTCATGAAGAATGTTTTGTACAGAGTTCCAATAGCTTCATTGGTATTCCACGAGACCCTGATTCACAAGCCGTGAACTGTCCCATGAGTCGTAAAGTATGGTTGTGACCTGTGCTGACACAGTTTTCCTATTCCATTTCAACTTTGTATTTTAAGTACTATAAATAGATTTTCTTTAGGTTTTTATCAGATATAGTGGAATATAGAACTTCTTAGAACATAGCTTTATCATTGTGAACAGTAATTTTTGGGTTAAATTAATTCAAGTTTGCAATTTTATTGAAATTCCAAATTTTGTTCATCAGTTCTTGTTGCGTAAGTTATTTAATTATGTACTATTCTTACATAATTTCTTATAAAACAACAAGGATGTGTGGTTAAGTCCACAACTATGGTTGTGGGAACCATGACCAACTAGCTAAGATAAAATCGGATCACTTGCAATTTCTTGAATAGTGTTTTGGATGTATTAATTAACTTCTTCAATTTAATTGAATTTTGACAGAGGCCTACGTTAGAACTCCCCTAGTATCACCTGCCCGATCCAAGAGGTTACGAATAGGAAAAGAAGTAATTGACAGAGGTTTATTGACCATTTCTCAACTAATCAGGCTACTAGGGGTAGTAGTTTTGGTCTGGGATGAAAAGTAAGGGTTAGTAACGCCACATCATAGAGTCTGATCCAGTAATATGTTGAAATTCACCTAGATGCCTGATCAAGGATTTAGGATAACCAAACGTACTGTCCTGCACCTATACACCAAACGAGAGTTGAGAGTATCCGAGAACACTTAGTTAGGGAGTCATGGGAAACATGTCACCCTAGTTAGTTTCTCTACTAGTTGTAAATTATCTGCTATTGTAATTTAGAATTTACTTGCATTACAAATCCCCCCTTTGTAATTTAGTCATTTTTAGTTTTGTTTTCTCCGTTTCTGGGAGATATTGGAGTATATCCGGTCAAGTTACAGAACGTGTGCTAATATGGATTCTACAATATTCCTCGTGGGATCGATCCTAACCCATGTTAGGTTAAATACTTGAGTAATACCGCTTCAAAACCTCCTAAGTAGGAGTGTATTCTAAGCGTAAGCGCGGAGTTGAGAGTAGACATCCCATTAGTGGATCCACAATAATAACATCAAGTTCTCTTTTTGGGACTAAAAGGAAATATCTATTTTTATGATTTAATCCTCTCCTACGTTGGCCACGTAATTATTGAGTTTAAGTTGGACTTACTCTTACTCAATTTGGTGCTCAATACTCCTCTCAAGACTCAACATGCTCATAAGACATCAACCCTATGGTTAACTCATTCATCTAGTCTCCTTGGACATTCATCAACTCAATTCATTACATCAATTATCAACACTTTGGTTACATTGTTTTAAGGTTCCGTTCTTGACTCATAAAAACTCAATCATGCATTATTCAGACTCATAGCATTTAGGAAGCAAAGGTAGAGTTAAAGCATTTAAAAATTCCATATGCTATTTAGGTTCAGTTTTTACTCATGCATACTCATTTACATGTAATATGTAAAAATAATAAGAATTCAGTCTAGGCTTTATGTAGAAAAAGCAAAATCATCAATTTCAAGCATTTAATTCATAAAAGTTGTAATTTATGCAAAATTATATAGAAATACATTAGAATTTTAAGAAAAACCTTCAAGAAACCTTCATGGAATACTCAATTCACTAACAACTCCATCAAGTCGGGTCATGGGACACATGGAAGAATAAAATCCATGTTTTAGTTAGCCTTACATACCTTAAAATGTATGTCTTGGAACAGCTTGGAAGAATTCTCAAGTTTCCGCTTCAAACCCTAGCCTTTTTCTCCCTTGAAACCTTGCCCTAAGATTTGGAGGATGTGTTTTAGCGTAAAAAGGATGAGCTGACATGTTTAGGGATTTATTTAGGTATAAAAACGTCAAGTCTAGGCTTTGAAAGGGTGGAAAAAACTAAAATAACCCTTTAAAAAACTATCAAAAGTCTTCTACGAGCCCATCTACAGCCCGGAGAAACTTCTATGACCCATAGGGACCCTTCCATAAATTTTTGGGCAAAATTTGAGGTTACTGGAATGATTCATGAGATCAAACCACTACTCGTAGATTCCTTTATGACCCGTATATAGAATTGTGAAGTCTAGGGCTCAAAATTGGATTTTCAGGATTTTTTCCACAAGTGTAACAAATCGGTCGTATTTTAGTCCATGGCCCGTAATAGGGTTTCGTAGATGAGCTCTGCTTTGGCTGTCTCCAGTAAAATGGTCATAACTTTTGACTCCAAACTCCAAATGTGGTAAAACCAGTTGCGTTGGAAAGATAATGAAAAGAGATTTCATTTTCTAGTTTATAGGACATCTAATACTCTGTGTGCTAAGTGTTATTATCATTTAAAGTTAACCCTAGCATAATCTAACACTAGAAACTCAACTTATAGGAAAGTTTTGAACTCCGCTAAGTGCTAGGAGACTCTTATGACCCTAATACACTTCTCATATGCAAGAATGAGTCTTGAAACATAGGTGCATATGAGAATAGAGTTATGGAGTGTCATATCATTGTGGCTCATGTGATTTATTTTCGTGTAGGTTAGCATAAACATATTTTCTGCTCGTTTAGTCTTGGAATTGATGTTGTTTGCTTTATGTTGTTATCCTTTCTATATACCATCTGTTTCATCTTGGTTTTAGTTTATTATTTGACTTGTTGATTATTGTGTCGAAGTTAGATGTTAAGATGTTTTATGAACCTGTTGTGGTCCTCTTTGTCATTGTTTCCTGTCTTTATCGTTTGAAAATTTCCTCCTTCCCCCATACCCATATCCTGCTTTAGTTTTATTACTTTCAAGCATATCAATGTCTTGAGTTGTTTTTTTTCATTTCGTTTTAGTCTTCTTCTAGTCATATTTGCTTTTAATGAACTATCTATCAATCTTGATATCAAGTATAGTTGTTGATTGTTTCTTTACTGATCTAAAAATGTCATTATTTGGTGTTTTAGTCACTTTTAATAGCCTAAACAATTTACTAGATTTATTGGTAAATGTTGTTTCAATGCTAGAAGATTAACAATAGCTTGTAGCATGTCGAAGTGTTTTTCTTCTATCTTGCTAACAAAACTTTCTCAAATACTCTAAATCTTCCATCAGTTTCTCATTACTTTATTGTAATGTTGTTGTCCTATTTGCTTACACAGTTGTTTTGTCTTCATTCGGCTTATTTTCTTGCTTGTTAAAGGTTGGTTTTGGGTTGCTTTGTTGAACCATGATTT
Organism: Solanum aculeatissimum; assembly: GCA_038996855.1. Taxonomy (NCBI): domain Eukaryota; kingdom Viridiplantae; phylum Streptophyta; class Magnoliopsida; order Solanales; family Solanaceae; genus Solanum; species Solanum aculeatissimum. Next base: position 9,681 of record JBCEWC010020163.1, read on the forward strand.
CAAATGCTAGTTTCCTTTTGTGAAATTCAAGGCGAGCTTGCTTCTTATTCCTGTGTTTGATCTCTTCCATCTCTGCCTGGCTCTCTTCTTAAAATCTTTTCTTTTGGCCTCCCTAGTTCATTGTTATTCCCCTTTGTCATTAAGATCTTAGAGGGTTTAAGATTATGGATATTTAACATAAATGATGAATATTTGATCTCAATTCATTGTAGCTGTTGTTTTTTTGTTATTCTTCACTTTAATAAGAATTTTGGTTAAAATATGTGGAGTTTAGCACATATACTACCTCCTTTGGTTCAAAAAGTTCAGCCCCTCATGTCATTTTAAGCCCTCATATGCACTTAGAATTTTATTCACACCTTGTTAGGTTTATTTTCTTCGTTAATATTGTTGTATCCCCGTTTCATCATGACTGCTTTTGAAATTTTCTTGCTCTTCTTAGTGATGTTTCCTGTTTGTTGTTAATATGTAAGGCATGTGATTATCAAATGTTCAAAGTCTCATCACCTGTTCTCTTTTATGTTTATATAAGATGCTTGAATCAGTTTGTCAATTGTTTATGTTGCTAGGTTCTTCACTTGCTTGTTACTGTTAAACCCATGGGTATAGGGAGCGTTCCAAAGTCTAAGAAATACCTTCTTCAAGTTGCCATATTTCTCCTTTTTTTTCTTTTAAGGGCATCACTACATTGTTCTTTAAACGAAAACATTGATTAGTTACTTCTTCTTTAAATGTTAAACCATAGTATACGTACATGTCTCCGTATTAATATCTTCATGTATTGAAATCTTGGACTTCCACTTATGTGTTTTGCTTGTTCTGTTGCATGTGAATAGCCTTGGAGTCCTAAAATGAACTTTCTTTCCCTCGTCCACATTTTATTGGACCGTGAGGCCGAAAATTCTTTTTTCTAGGTCGTTTTTGGTGCTAGAAGTGAATATAGGCTTAAGAATGGATTATACAGGTCATGGAAGTAGGAAAATCAGTGCATATAAACTGATATACCCATAATATATAAAAGGAATAGCGCCTAAAAACTTAATTTCAAAAGGCAGCAACAACAGGAAATATTAATGGGCTGGGCAGACCCAAATCTTAGAAAATTAGGACAGGTGGAGTGTTGGGCCTGCCAAGCCCAAGTTATTCTTTTCTTTAGTTTATTGTTTTATTGTTTTATTGTATTTGTTTACATCGACTCTAACACTAACATTTATTGTTTTATTTCAATATAATTAAAATTCCCAAAATGTCAAACCATTCATGTTTCATATCTAGTTTATTTTGTATATGGATTGTCACGGCCAAAATCCCATTAAGGCGGACTGGCACCCGTTGCCGACCAGGCTCGGGAGAACCAACCTGTAATCACACTATCTAT
>JBCEWC010020164.1:0-11058 GCA_038996855.1 Solanum aculeatissimum
ACATAGATGAGCGGGGCCTCGACAAGTTTGAGGCTCACCCTCAAGTCAATAGAAAGTAGATACATGAAAATAAAGTGGTAGATAGACAATGGCTATTGCCCTTGAACAAAAGGGTTCACCACTAGAAAATCTTCAACAAGAGATCAATCGTAATCCGGTAGAATGTAGATATCGTCCTCAGTCCCTACATGGTTAGAACTTGTAGACAAGAATATGGGTTAGTACAATTAAGTACTAATTATGCAGGCATTCAATGCATATGACAAGTATAGTATGACCAAGAAACATGCCAAGGGGAGAAGTGATACGAAAGGAGTGCACGTAGCCAAAGAGTAATATAACAAGATATTATGCCATGATGCATGAGATGTAATCCTATGATCATATATATATTTCGGGGATGTAACCTCAACCGACAAAGACAAAAAAATCTGGGCGAGCTACTACCCAAACCCGGAATACTTGCCAAGTAGTACCCTAAGCGCCCTTAAACAAGGGTGCAACTTAACAGAGTTCCCTAGATAGGGAATTAACCCATGGTGGTACATGGTTTGACGAAAAGGAGTATGGACCCTGTGGAGATAGTCCACCCTGACTCCAATCCCTCGATGCTAAGTCTCATCCCACGGGAATACGTATAGGTATATGCAACATTTAAATCCGGAGACTTACACTTACTTTCAAAATATGCATACTTAGTCAAAATGAAACCATTGTTCAAATCTTGTTCATGCTTGAGCCAAAGGCTATCAAAACTTGCAAAACATTTCATGATCTTATCTTGCCAATGCAATAAGAGTAGCTCATCTACATAGCTTATCATATCAAGCCTTATAACCTGTCATAACAGAGTGGTGCAAGCACCCATGATGCTCATAGAGCTTTAACAGAGAGACTATGTGATCACAAGCTTTTACTTAACTTATCATAACATACAAATCATGAATTTCATAAAGAGTTTCATCATAACCATAACCATTCATATGCCATGAATGAAGATCAAGATCACGGGTAATGGAATTCAAACCTGATTTAACAATTTGAAAGACAATTGATCATAAAACATGTAGAAATCCATGAATAAGTCATAATGCAAGTTACCCACGCTTAATTGAATCATGAAATTAGACATGCAAGTTGATCAATAAGGGTTTCAATGTACATTCATGAATTCAAGATCAAAATCATGTTTTAATCACCTAAAAACTACAGCACTCAAGTCCCAACACTCTTCTGCAATAATATTGGAAGAACCCATAACTTAATTGAAAACTAAAAACTCAAATTTAAAGAGTTAGGGTTCATAGGGTCTTCAAGGATGAAAGAGGATCTTTCAATCAAGTCCCACATACCTTAATTCCACCAACAATTTGCAAAGTCAAATCTAGTCAAGGTTGTCCTCCCCAAATGCTTCAAGTTTTCTTCAATGGAGACTAAGAGAGTTTTAGAATTTCTAAGGAGAGTGTAGGAGAAGTTGAATGGGTGAATGAGGGTTTGGGGAGTGTTTTAGGGGTTTAGGAGACCTTAGGGTACCAAAAAGGGGCTTAGGGAAATGTTAAATTACGAAATTACCATTAATAAAATACAACTTTCCGAGACTAAGAAGAGTCACATGGTTGCTACAGTTCCCGTCACACTGACTCACGGACCGTCTCACCCTCCATCTCACAACACTTAGCCAAATTTCCAACGTGAACTCTCGGAGGACTTTCTGGAACACTTCACGAGCATCCACACAGACCGTATGGGGGTTGACTGGCCGTGTACCTATCCCGTGAGCCTAGACTTATCCACCTAAACTCGTCCATGGATTTTCCTAGCCACTGTCCCACTTGACGGGACAGTACACGGACCGTCCAAGCTCAAACGGATCATTTGAGGTTCCGTGACTTAGGACTTGGTTCATGGGGTGGTTCCTGGCCACCCCTAGATCACTGGACCTCCACATGACACCCCTCATAGACCGTGACAAGTTTCACGGGCCGTGGCTCTGCCCTTAGCCACTTTTCTGAGCCTATCTCCAATGTCTTCTGAATTTCAGGCAGTCTCACATTTTGGGCCATAACTCCCTCATCCGAACTCCGAATCGAGTAAAACCAGTTGAGTTATGAAGATAACTCAAAAAGATTTTTTATATATAGTATCCAACATGGTTCAACCTACATCAAAAGTTGTGACCGTTTAAAGCACACTACCCAAATTGTCCCTCTAGGCCACCAACTAGCGCATTTTGCGTTCGACCACTTAAACTCAACCCGTGGCTACCAAAACTTAACCATGACCAGTATTACATCATATAAGGCCATCCATAATGATATTTCAAAAAATTTCAGGTTATTACAAGGAAGGGAGAGGCTAACATGAAAGGCAGCGAGATCAGGAGCATCGGGGAGAAATTTTGGACTCGGTGCAACTTTTGAAGAGATAGACCCTGCCGGTGGATCCAATCCTATGGGCCAGACTGACTCCTAGAGCATCCCAGGTATGACTTGCTCCTTTGTTACTTTGTGTTTTCTAATAAGTGTGTAGTGAGGACACTGCATTATCTTTTTGGAGGGGGTGGGGGCAGTCCTGCCACTTGGGAGTTTTTCTTGTTTCTTTTCTCTCAAGTGTACTATCTAGTAGAACTGGTATGTTTAGGTTATATTGTAAATATAAGTCTTTATAGGAGTCTACAGTAACCCATAATCTTTGTGACAAAAATGCCCTAATTTTAAAAAATTAAATCAAATTGCTTGTATGTGCATGCATCACATCCTGACTGACTTGGGTGATCCTTGTGAAGAGTGGTACACATTGTCTAGTTGACATCCTAATGAATGAAGCATGACTATGTTGGTTAGTGTTGAATAGTGTAGGATATGTGCCGTGTGTGCTTGAGCTTATTTGTCTAATTCAGTTGATGCACTTTTGAGCTAGAACTTTCCTAGTTAGTCCCACTAAGATTATTGAATTATTGGATTAGGATAGGATCTTAGGCCATTTTTGTTGTGAAGTCACTTAGCCTAAAAGTTGACCAACTAAATGAAAATGTCCCCTTTGAACCAAAAGTTGAACCTGAACAGACCTTTTCTTTGTAATCACCAAACTCACCTCCCTTGTCTATCTGTAGATTTTTACTTTGTCCCTAGTTTATCCAAGGACATTGTGAACCTCAACCTAGGCCAAAATCCTAAGTTGAGGATGGTTTGTATTGGCCCTGGACTTCTGAAAGACATTGTGCATCTCAACTCAGGCCAAAAGCCTAAGTTGAGGGTGGCTATTGTGAAAAATGCAGAAAAGTTAAGGTATGAAAAGAGTCAAGTAGGGAGGGGAGAGAAGAAAATCTTGGGGTGTGATCGTAAAAAAAGAATGAATAAAATCATAAATCACTCCCAACGACAAAAGAAAGTTCAAGGATAGGGGCAGTAAGAGTTTGGGGGCCAAAAGTAGATGGCTAAGACAAAGTAGTGTCTTGGAGAGGAAAATTAGTCACTTTGATCCTAAATGTATCTCACCCGATCCTACATTACAAGCTACAAAAGTCCTAAAGTGATCTTAAAAAGGTCATTCAAGAGTCAAGGTGGTGAAAATAAGGGCAAGCATATAATTTATACTCTTGCGTCAGTTCAAAATCTTTTGTAAGTGTGAGTGGCTATATTCCAGTCTCTGTTTGGAATTTACACACTGTGTGTGAGACTTCTTTGTAGTGAGAGCTCTATCCTTACACTGTTTGGTTGCTAATTTGAGTAGTTTATCTTGGCTCTTGGGCTTATGTGGTCAAACTGGATATAGTATAATGCTTAACTTGATCTATGTGAGTCTGTTTGGGTACATGTACATTTTAAGCTTACTTTTAAGGCATATGTGTTATGATTAATGGGTTAGAGTATGATTCCTATTGAGCACTTATGTTTATAAGTTATTTTGTGGCGTAGTAATTTCTTGAGGACAAGCAATAATTCGAAGTTGAGGGTGTTGATGAGTCGTGAAAATACGACCCTTATAATGCTTCTAATGTAGGATTTTTGTGAGTTCTCAATCAATTTTGTGGGTTTGATGTTTTGTGTTATGTTATTTTGCAGGAAAATGGAAAAGGCATGGAAAGTTGGGCGTAGTGTAGAAAAAAGAGAGAAAAAGAGTCGTAAGTACACCCACACGAACACCATCATGGGCCTGTGGCATCCCACGAGCCGTGGGAGGTGCCTTCACCAGGCATGGCACATGATGGATAGAAAAAGAGCCAAGTGAGGCACCACGGGAGCCCTCACTACCCTTGAAGCACCAGATGATCTGTGAGGCCCGTTGTGGCCTCACACTTGGACATTGTGTCATACCAGAAGGTGAATGAGACAATGGAAAGCAAGGCCAAGACTACGACATGTTTCACGAGCTGTTAGGATGCATTCGGGTCGTGTACTTGGTCGTGGACTTGACGTAAGTTAGAGTGGGTACCGATAAAAATTAGAGAAATCACACAAGGAGAAATCAACAAGACCTTCTACGGGCTGCGTGACATACCACGGATCGGGAAGAGGGTCGTGACGCTGAAGGTGATGCTAATAGGGTGAAAAACTCTCAAGGAAAGGGTCACAGATTATTTTCACGGAATATGAACCCTCATTATGGTTCATCTTGATCTGGCGTAAAGAGGAGCTGAGGGTTGGAGACCAAGTATAGGATCATAGACTGTTACACGGTCTGTGTAGAGCCTCACGGGCCATACCAACGCCCATGACCATGCCGAAGCCTTTTTTACTATTTCAAATTAGATTAGGTTTTTCCATGTATATATATAATTTTTTATTTCATTTTTAATTATCATTGACTGCTGAAGAGAGAAACGAATGACAGAACACTATTTTGTGGAAAATTACATTGAACTCTTAGATTTGCATCGTCTCTTTGAGATTTTAATCTGTGGATTCCTTGCTTTATCAGTCGTAAGTTCTTTCTCATGAATTCTTTATCTTTTTGTGGGGCTTTTACATTAAACATGCTAGGCTAATCCCACAATTAAGGTTATGGGAACCATGACAACTCAATAAGATAGGAAAAGTTAGGGCAAAATCTCGATATTGATTGTCATACACATTGTAGGGTTTTTTGCTTTAATCTAGTCCTTAATAAGTCAATGCATTAGGGTACGTCTGTATTCGTTAAATACCCGTGAGGGATGTAGTGATTAGGAAAAGAGCTCTACCATAGAAATTTGGGGTTATTAACCTAGTCTAAGTGCTTGACACTAGAAGGTGAGAGCATTTTGGGATCCATAGTAAGGGTTAGAGAGTATACGTTCTGAGATCGAAAGGTGATGAACGAAATATATCTAAGAAGGACCAGAAGTTGAATTAGTTATTACCCAACTTGTTTGACTTTGTATATGCAATCATGAACGGGTTCATTACCCAGATTTGACTATTGAGTTGGGTGTCATGGGGAACACAATCTTAGTTTCTATATTAATTATTTGCAACCCAGTAGTCACTGAAATCTATCTTTAGTTTACCTTACTAAATTAGTTCACAACATAAACCCCCATTTACCTTATGCACATTTATTTTGGGAATAGGCATTTTATTTGAAACTATTTGAAACTAAGTGCTAATAGATATGTTCTCACGCATTTCCTGTGGGATCGACCCCAACTCTTGTTGGGTTCTATATTTGATCAATGACCGATTTACTCTTCATTTGGAGTATAAATTGGGGAGTATCATACATCATTGAGAAACACGGTACAAAACCCAAAACATGATGGGAATTGTATGGCAGTGACTACACAATATAGTAAGCAGACGATTCAACCACTAATGACGGTAGTTGATGATGTGGTTCGTAAGGAGGTATTAAAGAGCAAGGATGTAGAGACCAGAGATGATAAGGCCAAGGATGTTATGGGTGATGACGTGGTGACACCAAATAAGTTAAAGCCCATACCTAGGCCTCCACCACCTTTCCCTTTGAGGCTAAAAAAGAGAACGAGGAGGGAAAGTTTTAGAATTTCATCTCAATGTTGAAGTAATTATCTATCAATCTCCCTCTCATTGATGCATTGGACAAAATGCCCAGGGATTCTAAGTTCACAAAGGACCTAGTGACAAAGAAGAGAATGGTAAGGTAAGACTTGCTCATGATCTTCACTATTGCGGAGCTATTGCAACAAGGTCCTTAGTGCAAAAGAAGAAGGACCCTAAAGCATTCACCATACCTAGCACCATCGGAGTCTTTAACTTTGCAAAGACTTTATGTGACTTAGTAGCTAGTTTCAACATAATGCCTTTTGCAGTGTTCAAGTAGTTAGGCTTGTAAGTCCCCATGTCGACTACAATGCGGTTGTTGATGGCAGATAAGATAGTGAAAAAGCTTGTGGGTATACTTTATGATGTTCTAGTCAGAGTTAAAAATTTATATTGCCCACGGACTTTGTGATACTTGATTATTAAGTTAACTTCGACATCCCAATCATCTTAGAAAGGCCTTTCCTAGCCACTGAGTGAGCACTATTGGATATGGAGTTAGGCCAACTCAAGTGTAGATTGAATGATGAAGAAGTTATCTTCAATACTTGTCAGTCCCTAAAGATACCTAATGATTTGAAAGTTGTCTCTATTATTGAAAGTGTTGATGAAGTTCAACCGGAGGTATCAATAGAGAAAAGGTTGGGTGTTGAAACTTTTGAGGTTATATTGATGAATTTTGAGAGTGATGGCATCCCAAACTACAATGAGATGGTGAAGGCACTTGGATCACATGGTTTCCATAAACACCAACTCAATCTTGAGTTGGAATTGAAAAACCGCAAGTCACCACCTACTAGACCATCCATTGAAGAGCCACTAGTGTTAGAATTAAAGGCTCTTCTAGCCCACTTGAGGTATGTGTTTTGGGAACTAACAATACTTTATCTGTGATTGTTTCTAAAGATCTTCATGATGAACATGTGGAGGCATTAGTTTTGGTCCTTAGAAAATTCAAAAGGGCTATTGGATGGACGATTACAAACATCATAGGCATCCCACCTAGTATCTACACTCACAAGATTCAGTTGGTCAAAGATTATAAATTGAGCATTGAGCACCAAAGACGTCTCAACCCACCAATGCAGGAGGTTGTCACAAAGAGATCATAAAGTGGTTGAACTCAAGTGCGATATATTTGATTGCTGATAGTGAATGGGTAAGTCCAGTCTAGTGTGTTCCAAAGAAAGGAGGTATCATTGTGGTTCCTAATGCTAACAATGAGTTGATTCCCATAAGACTAGTCATTGGTTGGAGGGTTTGCATGGACTACCACAAACTCAGTGCTTTGACAGAAAAATATCACTTTCCTATGTTGTTCATGGACCAGATGCTAGATCATTTGGCAGTTAAAGGCTGGTATTATTTTCTTGATGGTTATTCAGGCTACAATCAGATTTCTATTGCTCCAGAGGACTTGGAGAAGACAACTTTTACATGTGCTCATTGTTGACACCCAATTTTGACCTTCCGCGACATGAATTAAATATCGAGCTTTTATTTCTACACAACTTCGAATAATTTATTTTCGAAATGCAAAAATATTTTCTATGATTTTTGGAGTTTTAAATCTTTTTATGTTCTATCCTCTAATATCAAATGTCGCGTATTTTAATTTTATGTCTCGTTCAATTTTTCACCAAGTTCTCAACAAGAATTTTGTTATTTTCAAATTTAATCACTTTCAAAATTAATCATTTCGTAGTTAGATTAATTATTTTAAGTTGTTGACATTAAAATTTTTTAATTAATTCGTATTGATTTCGTCTCATAGTCATTTAATAAATTTATTCAAGTTGACCACATTTTAAATGGCTACATTTGCAATTCAATTGGCCAAATCCTAAATTACAAATTCTCCCACATCTAAGAAACCTCAAATTTTCCAAATCTCAAACCCTATATATACCCTCTTTTCTTTACCATTTTAGGAGACCTTTCTTTGGAGACTAAAAACCTCTCAAAAGCTTGACTAAACCTTATTTTAGGAGTCCAAAAGCTTAAAGGTTTTCGGTTTTCGAATTCAAAAAATATTTTTTGGGCGAGCGTTCTCCGTGGTAGAAAGGTCGTCAAATCTCATTGTCTCCAGTTTGCTGCCCGGAATCAGGTAACATTTGTTTCATTATTTATTTATTTATTTATATATTTATTTATTTAGGTATTTATTTAGGTATTTATTTATGTATTTATTTATTTATTTAGGTATTTATTTATGTATTTATTTATTTATGTATTTATTTATTTATTTATGTATTTATTAATTTATGTATGTAATCATTTATGTATTTATTTATTTATTTATTTAGCCCTTATTTCATTTCCTCCCTCTTTTTGCATGTACCTCTCCGAGTCTTTCGGGACTCTCCCATTACATTCCTTGGGCCGTGAAGGCCCAAATAGATCGTAGGGAGCCAACTACAGTTTTCCAAGGCGAAAGGAGGCCCATATACATTGATATACGCAGGTGTATACAGGAAAATATACAGCAGGAAGAAGGGCTAAAAAAGCCCAATTTGTTGCAGCAGATTTTTTAATGGGCTAATGGCCCAAAATCCCTCAACTCTTCTTTTATGCTATTTTGTTGATATACTTGTGTTTATTTGTATACTAACACTAACAATTATGTGTTTTTGTTATTGATTAAGTTTAATTAAATCCCCGAATGTGAAACCATTCATGTTAATTTTAAAATAGTTCATTTCTTTTACTTATTTATTTATTTAAGAATTGTTTTTTATTTAAAATTAGTTAATTGTCAAATTAGATATTTCTAAAAAAATTTACTCTTTTTTAAATCAGTTGAATTTTTTTAAAACGGATGTTTATTTGAACAAGTTTTAAGTATTTTAAATTATTTTTTAAAGTTAGTCAATTAATTTTCTAATCGTCGGATAACCGCGCGTTAGCGGTCATTTCAAGTGCGTAAAACCTTCTTGAAATGGAAATATGAACCTAAACTCATTTCTTTGGGATTTTCAAAAGATTTTTTTGTTTAGATATTTTTAAAATCATTTTAAGGGTTTTCTTGATTTTTCCTTAAAAAATTAAGTGGCGACTCTTTTTTATTTTCTTAAAATTAATTTTTCTAAAATTTTAAGTCAATTTTTTGAAAATCGGCGTTTTCCCCATAAAACAGAAAGGCGACTTTGCTGGGGATTTTATTAGGTTCTAACCCTTAGATTAGGTTATTTGACTAACTATTTGAATTTGTAATAATTAGTGTTTTCTGCGCATTATCTGTTTAAATTCGATATTAACTGTCATTTGCATTTCATATCGTATTCCTTATTATCTTGCACATTTGGGGGAATGGTTTTGCGAACCCGCAACCAAACTCTCAAATATTTGACCTTTTCCGGAATGAAATGATAATTTATTAGTTCGTAATGCATCCAATGGTTATCAAGATTTTCAACTTAGGTTGTCCGTCTGGGTCACCGGTCATTTCAGTATTTAATTGTTATATTTTTTTTGTTCATGGTATATTCCGTCAAACGACAATATAGAATGCATTAGGTTGAGGGCGGTTACGGGGTTATCCTCGGCTGTCCCTTCAGAAAAACATCTTTAATTTCTTTGAAAATAGTAAATGGGTAGTTGGTTTGCGGTCATCCAACGCCATTTACTATTTTACCCCGATGTCTGTCCAACTCGGGTCCCAAGTCTACTTGACACCAACTCTTAGTCAACCTAGGATAGAGCGGAACCAAATCCTCGTTTCTAAGCACTTGCCTAGGCCGACCCAATACCCAAGGGGTATTGGGCTCATTAGAAAGACCACCTTGAGTCCAAAATGCCCTCCGTCCAAAATGGATGATCATGTTTATGTGTTTATATTTGAAGGATGGAGTGTTTCAAATTACGTAATACGTCCTTCAAATCGTTAGGCCTACCCTTGGCACAAAAGGGTCACATATTTGTTTAGGACGCGTAATGACTGTTTACGTGCTACTTTATAATAGTTTGTGTGTGAATGTTGCTTTATTTGAAAATGTTCTAGTCCATTCCTTTCCGAAATTTAGAACCCCTTTGGCATAAAATTTAAGTCACTATCAAAAGTTCATCCAAACACTCTTTGAGTCTTAAGTTTCTCAATAAAATTTGAACACCACTCTCAAAATTCTAGAATCTTACTCTCTAAGCTGATAAGAGGTAGATATTTCATTTCAAAAGATTGAAGTTGATCGAACTACGTCGGACCTGATTTCTCTTTTGTGAGATACGTAGGCAGCCCTCTATGGCTTGTTCCTTCATTTCTGAAAATTTCTCCCTTCATCCTAACAAGAAAATCATCAATTTCACTTGAGCAATAAAAATGATGGAGTTGTCTTCCCGATTCACAAAGCTCAAATCAAATAGGCAATATTTCGCCTATTTAATCACTTTATCCATGAGCTAGTATGTCTTCGAGCAAAGCAACTATTATGTGTTTATCTTTCTGTGTGATAGCTTGCATTATTTATTATGAACAAGGACTGACACCATTACCTTTTGAGTTATTTTTCTATATCAGGTAATTAGAACTGATTTGTGTTGAGGGAGTTGACCAAACATTCGTACTTCATACAAGGAAAATGACTGAAAATCACGAGGGTGTTAGTTGGACTTATGTTTCTACAAGAGCTCCTATTATTGCTGAACAAAATAAGACGATTGTTATCACTGACAGTACTTCGTTTCCAACAGAAAAAGTGACTCCACTTCATTCTCATTCTCTGAACCCTCCAGAAAATATCCCAAGTAATCCTCACATTACTCCGACCCAGAAATTATCCACCATTGACCTAACTATCCCTAGCCCACGCCATGTTAGCTTTTCATACCGAACACTATCTTTTCCTCCAAGTTCAAATAGCAATAACTCTCAGACATTACCTACCACATATCATACTCCTATAAATAAATAGCCAAAATCTACTTTCCATTCAACCTGTGCCTTCAAATATCGCTTATCACAAATCATACCCTCTTTATCCTACATCTATCGAACCTAATTACCACGAAGAGAAGGAGAACGAATGGAGGACTAATGAAAGAATGGTTGGACAGAGCCTAAAGG
>JBCEWC010020165.1:0-11057 GCA_038996855.1 Solanum aculeatissimum
TTTTAGCCCAATGAAGCATGGTTATGAAATGTATTTGACTCTTGTTAAGCATGCATGAGAGTAATGAAAGTGAATTTGGCTTTTAAGCCCAAGTATACATAGTTTGATATTCAAATGTCAAGTTTCCATTTTAAAGCATTTATTTATATACGTATTCTTTTGGGATGATTACTTAGTACCGGGAAGGATTGGAGTAGTAAGTGGGCTATCCCCAAGGGTCCTACTCCTTTCTTGAAACTATATGCCAACGTAGGTTTTCTACCAAAATAGAAGGCCCATAAGGTATACTTTGATATGATATGATATGATAAGATATGCTATGTTATGTAAATCCTTTCGAAATGACCGGGTTGTAAGGAAGGTGGCAATCACACCAAAATAGGAGGCTCGTAAGGTGTGGTGTAGATTACCTTTGTTAAGTAATCTTCTCTGATCCGATGAGAGGCCTCATCGGACAAGTTCATGTTGTAGCTCACATGAGTTTGGATGTTGGTTATGGTTCCATCCCCTATATACTATAAGCATTATGGTATTTCATGCATCATGGTTATCATGTTATATTGATATACTATCCATCCTTATATCCTCTTATGTATGTGCCCTTGTCATCTAGGTTTTCTATAGGTTCATGTGCATATACATTTGCATGCCCGCATACTTATTACTTTATTGTGCTAACCCATACTCTTTGTCTACATACTCTAACCACGTAATGACTGATGACGACCTCTATCTCCCGTTGGGCGATTAGTGACATCCTTGAAGCTAATTGCTTGTGGTAAGTCCTTTTGTTCAAGGGAAATTGCTACTTTCCTCCTCCTAGTATTGTTTTATTTTCTTTACTTTATGACTTGAGGGTGAGCCTGGATTATGTCAAAGCCCCGCTCTATCATATGTACAGGCTATGTTGGACATATTAGACTCTTGTATGTTGTATTATGTTTTGATAAGATGTTATGACTACTGAGCACTGGTGATGAGAATGATGCCTCTATTATGCTTATGATTATGTTATGGACTTGTGAATGTTGGGAATGTGCTTATGTGGAAAGCCCCCTAACCCTGTATGCCACCATATCTTGAGTCCTACTTACCCGCCCCTTAGAAATACTTGTTATGTGCTATATGATCCATGTTCATGCCATTCCCGAGAATATCCCCAAATCTTTAGTCCAAAGCCCCGTTCTCCCTATAATTATGTGCTATGTGTTTATTTTTCCGCGCTCCTAAACTTATGATATGAGTGATGATGCTATGATGGCTTGATCGAGGATTTTTGGGTTCTCCTTCGCCATGTAACATCTAGGCCCCACTTTTGGGTCGTGACAAAAGGCCTTCTGCATTTCAGCCTATGTGGTGATTGAACTCTGTGGGAGCTCAGATAACCATACCGTTGCTTTTCTTGTAAGAGATAATAGGAAGAAACAAAGCCTAATGACTTCCATGGACAGATTTTGATTCCTCATCATACACTTGCAGACGAAGATGACATTGTGTAGATAGTTATGTGGATCCTCTGATGGTAGGCCCGTAAATAAACGTTTACTTTACAACATCTGTAACAACCCACTTGACACCACCAACTTAGTATCATTTGGTAAGGGAGGTAACACAATTGCTCCCATGAAATCCACAGCCATTGGGTTAAGCCTATATTGATTCCATTGCTAAGCAATGACTTGAAGATCCTGTTGTGGTGGGGTAACATCCTCCAATGATAGCGGGCTATTATTGTTGTTCAGATTGCGTGCAAGGTTAGCATCATTGTTTGCATTATCTTGAGCCATTCTCCGAATTGTTTTCTAAATATTTGGGTCAAATAGAGTCAAGGGATTGCTTCGACTATGAGTGTTATGCATATACTACACTTGAACACTGAAAAAAAAACAATAAGAAATGTAAATTAAGGAAAATAAGGATTAATTCATGATTTACCCAAATTAAACTTGTCTAAAAGCCGTATTCCCCGACAACGACACCAAAATTTTGATGTCACCCAAACTATACCTCCAAACAGAGGATAAGCGATCACTATCAAAATATAGTATCTAACAAAGATTGAGGTTGAATCCCTCAGGGAATATGGTTAGAAATAAAGTAATTATAAGTAATACAAACAAAATAATCTACTTATTTCCCAAAAGGGGAGGAGCATTGTAAAATAAAATAATTAATCCTAAACTAGACTAAACAATGAAGTGAAACTGTTTTGAAATCAATGGAAGAAGTAACTATGGTATTTTATTCCCCATGATTCCTTAACTCAGTATATCTGGATAATCATAATCTTTTCCAGTGTGTAGCATGCATAACGATAAGTTAAGTTTACTAAATCCTTTGATCCATGCGAAAGGTAAAATTCACTACGTGATTTGATCTACCCCCACTGTGTGACATTGCTAACCCTTACCTTTTGTTCTAATACAATCACCCCTTGATTCAGTTTGATTGATTAGACAAGAGGGATCACATCAAATCCTTTTAATTATTCTCTTTCTTCCTATTCATTACTACTTTGATCCAGTTAGTAAAAAAAAGACAAGTTCTAACGTTGTCCACCATTAAAAAGCATTCATAATGAAGAGAATTAATTAATGCATACATGCAACCTTCAAGAATTATGGATTATCCAGATTTTATTTCGTTAGTTCTTCATGGTTCCCACAACCCTAGTTATGGATTTATCTATGCATTATCATTATAGATGGAGAAATCATGTTATTGAATAGCATAATTAACCACTTATAATGATGAATTAAAGAACAAGCAATACAAATCTTCACAAGAAATCACAATGCAATAGTCTCAATGTAAAATCACAAAAGTACGAGTTCTCAAGTTGTTTTTCTCTTCTATCATGCTTCTCTTACTAGTTTCTAGTATTTTTATCATCCTCTCTTTTAAAAAACCAATTTATAACAAGTAAAATATAAATCCAAAATTAAATAGGAAAACTTAATTTGGTATCTTCTACAGATTGGTTTACGGGCCATATAAGAAATTACATCCCATATTGGGCTTTGTGATCTACAATTTCCAAAAATAGACTTCAATTTCATGAGACCTGCTTACGGGCCATCTTCTGACTTATGGCCCGTGGAGGGTTTCGTCTAACTTTTCTAAAACTCTTCAAAATCTTATCCTCTATGCACGAACCTATCCATGCCTCGTGAATTAATCTATGACTCATTTGGTAGTTCGTGGATGCATCATTTAAAACTTTTCTCTTCACTGGATCTGACATATGACACCTCTTTACGACTCATGGATTAAATCATGGCTTATAGAGTTGTTCATAAATCCGAAAAAACTTCAACCTTTTATATCTTTTCCCAAAATCATACTGAATCCTATAATCTTACAAAATAAACATAAAAACACATCGAACCTACTAACATATCTTTGAGAACACACAAAATTCAAATTTTTAAGCATTAAAAGTGTTGTATTTCTGCACCACATCACTTACCCAACTCCGTTTGCTAGATGACTTCAAGTTGAAAGCATACAAAAGTTCAACACTCTATAAAGAAAGATGAAAAGTTTGTATGACCTAGGATTCTAAAGAGAGAATTCATTGTGGGGGATTTGGTGATGCTTTATAATTCAAGCATTTGTTTCTCGGGAAGCATAAGTCTAAATGGTTGAGAACCTTCAAAGTCACTGAAGTGCTTTCTAATGGTGTGATTAAAGTTGAGAATAAAAAAGGAGGGATTCAACACAAATGGGCAAAGGCTAAAAAAGTACTATAGAAAACCACCGAGTGTTCTGGTGGTTGACGTCATGTACGTGAATGAGGCTTAATATATAACGAACATCTTCATTCCATTACATAAACTCATGTGCTTCTTAGGAGGCAACCCAAGTGTTAGTGGATTTGCAATAATGTGTGCTGATGGTTCTAGGTGTCTAAATTAAAATATCATAAAGGGAGAAGAAGGGAGACAACATGCTCAGGATTGGCGGACCACCGATTGAACTTGGAGACCCTGACTTTAACTGCTTCTTGGGTCATTCAATAATGCTAGAGTTGCTTCTAAATTTGGTTGTCCTAGGTTCCAATCGGTGTATTGCCAAATAAAAAAGAGATCAACACTCTCTTCTTTATCTTCATTATTGGAACATGGCATCTCAGCTATGTAATTTCATCCCCATTTTGTTTGATACTAGCATGGAAATTTGTTTTGAAGGTATCACATATGTCGCATAATATGGGTTTGAAACACTATATGTATGTTGCGTGTTCGGGATTTATGATATGTGAATCTCGAGCCATTAGGGCATCCTATGTTTAAATAGCTTGATTGATATTAATAGAACATAAGCATGGTTTGAAGTGTGGGTGTTAAAACAGGTATTTTTTTCTTTAAATGAAGTTATGTTATGCTCATTAATCTATATTTTTGGAATTTATATTTAGGATGCATGTGCTTGTCTTGTTTGATTTGTGTGCTTTGGGTGAAGTTTGATTAAACCATGGTTTTAGTTAAGTGACTTGAACTTGAAAAATGACAGATTGGGTGACATCATTCTTAAGGGTAAGTCGTCATTTAACCAAAATCATACCATTGGCTTAGCTGCTAGGCAGAAATTGACTTGTGCAATATTCTTGATAATGTGAGATTGGGCTGGCGTTATAGAAATTCCCCTGTTTTGTTGATTCAAACCTTGAAAATGTAAAGACTTTGGGGAATTTACAATACGAGTCAGAGTTGGTGGTGGTTTATTTGATCATAAAAATTGACTCGGGGATGCACCGAAAGGCTATGCATATCGACTTTATTTTGTACCTTTATTATTATTTCTGTCATATTTGGCGATAGTCTCATTGATTGTTGAAGCAATTTGGCATAGTGTCGGTTACGTATATTTATCGCTGAATGTGACAGTGTCCTTGAACTCTATTTGATGCTGAGATTAGCGATGATCTCATTGACCACCGATTGTGTTTGGCAGGCAAAGTGCCCCATTTGCCAAGGCTTTGTCTGAGTTTCTTTTCTTATCCTTGTTTTTTACCCTGCAGCTAGCTTTTCTTGACAGGTCATGTAACGACCCGGAATTTTGAGGAACTTATCGATTCTTAACTCACTGGTTTCCAACTCGTCTTGTGATTTATGAATGTTTCGGGTCTCACTTGTCAAGTCTTGATCCTAAAGAACTCATTAGATAAGTTTTGTATGAAGACTTGAGGAAGAACTGACTTCAAATGACTATATCTCTTGGTACGGGATTAACTGGGTGGACCATGACCTATCTAATTTAAGCTCTTTGAGTTAGCTTTCCAATGTACTTGGTCTCACTTGATTCGGAGTTCCGATGAAGACGTTATAGCCTTTTTAGTAGGACTGCCTGTGCAAGGTTGCTTTTCTAGAACTTCGACTAAGGCTTGGCAGCAAGGGACCCCTCACGGACCTTGTCCACTAGATGGTCCGTGAAGAGGTCCGTCTAACCTCTCATGAGGTGTGATAATGTTTTTTGTGATGGCTTTGATGTAAGGAGTGGTTCTATGTATAAGGATAACATTTTGGAATTCACGTCAACGAGGAAGGAGGCTTCACAGACCGTGTGAGACATGATGGTCTGTGTGGCTATGCGTGTAAGAGAACCAGTCAAGGCTCTTGTCCAAGTGAGGCTCCATGGACCAGTTCATGGTTTGTGTGAAGCCTCATTTCTCGTGAGGCTTTTTGTGTGGTTACGAGAGTGAAATATTTTCTAAGTATGGAATCATCATGTCGGACCTTTATCAGTGTTACCTTTTCTAAGTATGGCTTGATGGAGGGGTTCACGACCCATTTGCTTCTACACGGTCCGTGCAGTGGTCTATGAGGATGACCTATAAACATTTTCTTATCCGCTCATTAATGGTTTAATTGTAATTTTTATGATTTTCTATGGTTGTTTTAGTCTTCCTAAGCCCTCCTTAACATTTGAATTAGCCTATACACCTTCATCCTATTCAAATTCATTCAACACTTGGAATTATATTCAAACTCTCTCTTCCAAAAGATCTCTTGCAAGTGTGGTTCAAGTTGAAATGCAAGGAAGACCTCTTCTTCAATCATTCTTCTCCTCAAAGCTCCTAGTCAATCAAGGTATGTGGGATTGATTCATGGTTCTCCTTTAAACCATGAAGACCCAAAACTTCTCTTCTTCAATTTTTATGAAATTAAGCTTACTTTAAATATGGGTCTTTAAATTTATTGTTGATTTGATTAAATTGAAGGATGGGTTGTACTTGATACATGATTTTAAATTGATTTAAGTTCCATTATCATGACTTCTATTGAAATTATGAAGATTTGAATTTGCATTGCCCCTTGAAAGCTTATTTTAAGCATGGGTAATCTAAACCTTGATTTCAATGTGAATTTACTCATGGATTTCACTGGAATTTCATATTGTATTATTGATTTAAGATTGAGTCCCTATTTCCCATGCATTCATCTCATCATTCATGACATATGCATACTTGAAACTTGATTTTTGATGAAACTTTTGTTATGGGCTAGTCCCACCTTGACTTGATTTTGAACGACATGGGATATGACTAGAATGTGATCACATCTTGGCTTGACTTTGATTTTTGAGTATTTTGGGTGTTTACACCATTTTGTACTTGTCTTGAATGAGCTACTCCTATGCGTTGATCCTTGAACTTGGTATTTGCACTCTTGTTTGGCTTTTTAACCTAAATATGAAAAGACTTGAATTACGATTTGACTTTTTAGACCAACCTTGCATTGCATTAATTTTAAAGTACTTATCCTCCATTTGAAAGCATGTATAGGTATATGTATTCTTGTGGGATGACGACTTAGCACCAAATAGGATCAGAGTAGTAAGTGGGCTAACCCCAAGGGTCCCACTCCATTCTTTTGAACTATGTGCCAACATAGGTATCTATAACTCTTACCAAAAAGACCGAGTCAAAAGGTACGATTGCACTCTTGATATGCTATGATATGGAAATCCTTCTGAAAAGACTGGGTCGTAAGGAAGGTGGCCATCACACCAAAAAGACTAGATCATAAGGTATGGTGTAGATTACCTTTGGTAAGTAGTCTACTCTCTTCCGATGGGAGGCTTTATCGAGTGAATTCATATTGTAGCTCACATGGGTTTGTGATGTCAGTTATGGTCACATCCCCTCTATATGTAAGTATTTTGGCATTTCACGCATCATGGATTTCACGGCATATTGATATATTATCCTTTCTTATGTTCTTCTTTCTATATTTGTGCCCTTGTCATCTAACATTGGTTCACAGGTTGGTCATGTGCATATACATTACATGACCGCATAGTTAGTGCATTATATGTACTAACCCATACTCTTCATCTACATGATCTAACCATGTAGGGACCAGAGACGATATTTATCCACCTTTGGATGGTTAGCTTGGTGATCTCGGGTTGTTGCTAGTGGTGAGCCCTTTCTTCTAAGGGCAAGACCCACCTTTCTCGACCTTATCTTATCTTATTTCTTTTCTATCTTACTACTTAAAGGTGAGCTCGGGACATGTCATGGCCCCCATCTTATCTTATGTAGAGGCATTGTTAGACATATCAGATTCTATTGTACTCTCGTATTATATGCTTATTTGAGATACTATGATTATATATTATGGTTTTCCTATGATTATGCTTATGCTATTATGATATGATTAATGAGAATTTGTTATGTAGAAAGTCCCAAGTCCCTCCTTATCCCCATAGCTTGAGTCATACTTACCTGTCCCTTAGAATGTATTTTCTATGTGCTAAGTGATTCATGAAATCCCTTAGAATTATGTGTTTCTTTTTTAATTACGTGCTCCCAAACCAATGATTTGTAAATCAATGCTAAGATGGTTTATTTGAGGGCTCTCGGGTTCTCATTTGCCATGTCACATCTAGGCCCTATGTCTAGATCATGATAGGTAAGTATTGTTGAAGCCTTCAATGACGAAGGATGTGATGTTGTTTGAGAAGAAGATAGGCAATCACCACCCTAGGTATATTGGCCCTTTTTAGAACCTTGAGCGATTGGAAGAGGTAGTCTACAGCTACACAAGGCCACCAGGAAATAAAATCTCCAAGGCCAACTCAAGGCAAAACATATACCCTCACATGTACATGAAAGTGAATGGTATTGTTTTCAAGAACAAACGTGAGGCCATAGGGGATTCCCACATAGCAAAGGCAGAGAAAGCTAGAAACAAGACCTTTTCTGACCAATTTGAAGCCAAGAAGGCAAAGAAAAACAAAAGCAGGGAAATAAATTTTTCTATGATACATGGATTCATCCCTACAATAATTTCAAGAGATCCACCTGAGAAGAGGTCCATGAGCGGGGTTTCACAGCATAGTTGAGCTCCCTTCAGTCCCAACCATAGAGCAATATGAAGTGATCTAGGGGAAATATTTAAATCACTCCTTCATTTTGTGTTTTTTTGTTATTATTTTCTTACATTGAGGGCAATGTCATTTCTTAGGAGGGGGTGAGAATTCGTGTTGCCTATTAGTTGTGATAATTGGTTTTGATATGTAATGAAGTCAATCTTTTTAGTTTGGTTTGTAAATAATCTTTTGTTTTCGGTTGTAATAGATAAGTAGTTCTTTTGATTACCTTTCTTTTTATTTTTTATGTATGAATGATTGCAAATGATGTCCTTGATATTTGTGGCAAATCCCATGCATATGTGAAAAGTCGTTCAAATGTATTTATCATGTCTTTAGTCCTTAGCAATCCGTGTATTGATAGTCCATATCTTTATTCGGATAGTTCCATGGGTGAGGAGCGTGTATTAACTCACCGATTAGCCTTTCTCTTAAAGGCTCAATCCATGAATGGATTTGGTACATCTTGAGTTGATTATGTGAGTATTAAACTTAGATATACAACTATAATAAATTGTGAGTGTCTATTGCCACTATTTGAATATGAAACTAATATTCCAAAGTAAGTTAGGAATTTATTAAAAGGCATGTTTTACAATATCTAGAACTTTCCCAGTTTGTTTTAAGGAGTGATTCGGGTGATTCTAGATTAGAAAAAGACCTTAGACATTCTTGGGTTTCTTTTGAGTTCACCTTGACCATACAAGCCTTTAATGACATTGAATTGATGCATTAGTGAACCCTTTTTGAGTCTTGATCGTTTCTTTGGCAGTCATGTAATCTCGACCTTTATTTTGAAAGATAATCCCTTCTTGTTCCTTACCCATTCCCTCCTTGAGCTTAAGTGAGCAAAGTAGTGGCCAAAGGCCAAAGTTGGGGCGTTGCTAGAAGAGTGGTGTCTCCCATGTAAAAGTTGAGGAAAGAAAAGGAAAAAAAGAAAGGAGGAGAAGTCGTCGCATGATGATGAAAAAAAAGATTGAAAAAATTAAAGATGTTGAAAAGAAAAAGGAATTTTCTGGAAAAAATATCATGACCCGGATAGGGGCCTAGATGTGACATAGCGAAGGAGAACCCAAAAATCCTCGATCAAGCCATCATAGCATCATCACACATATCATCAGTTCGGAAGCGCGGAAGCAAAATACATAACACATAAGCTCTAAGGGAGTGGGGCTTTGGACTTAAGGTATGGGGATATTTCCGGGAATGGGATAAATATGGATTCACATAGCACATAACAATTATCTCTACGGGGACGGGTAAGTAGGACTCAAGTTATGGGAGCACAACGGGATTATAGGACTTTCCACATAAGCACATAGTCAACTACAATTCCAAAATCAAGTCATAAGCATAATTAATATCATTTCCATTATCAAAGCTCATAAGCATAACATTCCATAACCATAATATTCAATAATTACAAGCCAGCATACAAGAGTTTAGATTGTCCAACAAGCCTCTATATAGATAAAGTGGGGCCTCAACATAGTTTGAGGCTCACCCTTGATCCATAAGTAAAGTAAATAACATAAATAAACTAGGTGGATAGAAGGTGGCTATTGCCCCTGAACAAAAAGGCTCACCACAAGCACAAGTCTTTAAAAATGATCACTCGTCCGGGAAAGGTAGATAGAGATCGTCGCCGACACCTACATTGTTAGAACAAGTAGACAAGAGTATGGGTCAGCACAATAAAGTACTAAGTATGTGGGTGTAACAACATGAAAATTTTAGAAATCTACTTATGGTTGGCATTATATGATGTACCAAAATCCATGGTTGAGTTTTGGTGGCGACGGGTTGAGTTTAAGAAGCCGAATGCAAATTGGGCTAGTTGGTGGCCTAGAGGGACAATTTTGGCAGTGTACTTCGAACAGTCATAACTTTTGATGTGGAATGAACCATGTGAGCTTCTACATATCAAATCGAATCTCTTTGATTTAGATTTTCAACACAAGTGGTTTCACTCAATTTTGACTTCACATGTGCGTGATATGGCCCAAACAGTGAGACTATCTAAAATTCGAAACCCATTGGAGATAGGCTCAGAAAAGTGGCCAAGGACAGGGACACGGACCGGTAAACTTTGCACGGTCTGTATAGGGTGTCGTGTGATGTCACAGTGAGCTTGGGGTGGCCTGGAACCACCCCTAATCTAAGTCTAAACCAAAGAAGCCTTGCACGGCTCTTTTGGTGTTTGACGAGTCGTCCACTATCCCGTCAAGTTGGACAGTGGCTAGGCCAAGGCTTGGTCATGATTTTTTAGGCTAAGTATGGTTAAACGGTGCCTGACACGGATATTCACACCTTTAATGGACCGTCAAGTGGTTCGTGAAGTGTAACAGAAAGTCCTCCGAGAGTTCACGCTGAAGATTTTCGCTAAGGGAGGTCTGACGGTAGGTTGAACGGACCATGTGCCTGTTGAAGGCACTGTAGCAGCCCTTTGGGCACTGTGTATAGTTAAAAACTCCATTTTATTAATGGTATTTTCCTGATTTAATATTTCTCTAAGCCCCTTTTTGTTCCCCTAAGGTCCTCTTAAACCCCTAAAACATTCCCTAAACACTTATTAATCCATTAGAACTCTCCTATAATCACTCTTAAGATCCTAAGACTCTCTTGGCCTCCATTAAAGCTAGCTTGTAGAATTTGGGGAAGAAGACTTGATTAAGTTT
>JBCEWC010020166.1:0-11056 GCA_038996855.1 Solanum aculeatissimum
GACATCCAAATCCATGTGAGCTACAACATGAACTTGCCCAATGAAAGCCCTCCCATTGGATCGGAAAAGATTACTTGTCAAAGGTAATTTCACCACACCTTACGGGCCTCCCATTTTGGTGTGATGGCTACCTTCCTTACAGGTCACCCATTTTAGAAGGATTTACATAACATAACATATCATATCATAACAAAGCATACCTTACGGGTCTCCCATTTTGATAGCAACCTATGGTGGCACATAGTTTCGGGAAAGGAGTGGGACCCTTGGGGATAGCCCACTTACTACTCCAATCCTTCTAGGTACTAAGTTATCATCCCACAAGAATACGTATACATATACATACTTTTAAAATGGAGACTTGACACTTGAACATCAAATCATGCATACTTGGGCTTAGAAGCCAAACATACTTTTAATACTCTTATGCATACTTAACAAAAGTCAAACATCTTTCATAGTCATTCATCATGGTCTAAAAAGCCAAACAAACTTTCATATCAAACATCATGCATAAGAGTAGTTCCATTCTTGTCATATCATATCATATCATATCATATTGGTGCAAGCACCCATGTTGCTCAAAGATCCATATCATAGACTTAGTGTGATCATAACTTAGTCAAACCCATACTTGTTCAAAATCATAGTTATAAACATGTTTGGGACTTAGCCTACATCAAAACGTTCATCAAAATATCCATTAATGATGCATGCAATGCCATGAGGAACAATGAGATTAGCATGGGTACTAGGATTCATACTTTAAATTCAATTCAAAAGTAGTTCATGAGAAATTCAAGTCAAATCCACCATCAAAACATCATTTAGACACTACCCATGCACAAATCAAGAGTACAAGGGACATGCATAATGTGATCATCATCAAAACCATTAAACCTCCATAAAATTCAAACTCAAACCAACTTTAGTCACCTAATTTCTACAACACATAATCTCAATCAATTAAATACTTCAAAATTTAAAGAACCCAACCTTAATTAAAACTTAAAATCATAATTTAAAGAGGAGGGTTCTTGGGTCTTCATGGATGAAAGGGAATCCATGAATCAAACTCACATACCATGAAATTGACTAAGAGAATTGAAGGACTTCACAACAAGGATGATTTTTCCCAAATTTCTTCAAGCTTTCATCAATGGAGGTCAAGGGAATTTAGGAAATTTCAAGGTGTAATGGATAGTGTTAGAATGGATGAAAAAGGTTTAGGGGTTTAGGGGACCTTAGACAGTCTAAAAGGGGCATAAGATTTAATTAAATTACGAATTAGCCATTAATAAAATAGACTAACCCCTGAAATACAGTGCCACATGGAAGGTCCCAGGTGTTCGTCTACAGGTACACGGACCGTGTACCTGTCCGTGTGCCTTGCCTTGGCCTTGTCTTTTGCTCGAATTCTCGGGAGACTTTCTACACCCCTTCACGGGGGGAGGGGGGTATCATGGACTATTTGGCTTCAGACGGACTGTGTACTGGTCTATGGAGACACACTTGGCCCGGAGTCCAGCCCCATAAGCTGGCCAACACATTGCCCCACTTCACGGCACCTCTCACGGTCCGTGCAAGGTCTCACGGACCGTGGGGTGGTCCATGGGGTTAGCCTTGGTCCTTGGCCAGGGTCCTGGCCACCAGGAGTCCACTGGAACCTCCCACGAACCCCCACATGGAACGTGGACCTTCACACGGTCCGTGGTCCTTTCCTTGGGCCATTTCCAGAGCTCGTTTCCAGCGTCCTTCCAATTATGGGTAGTCTCACTGTTTTGACCATAACGTTACCATAAAAACTCTACATTAAGTGAAACTAGTTGTGTTGCAAAGATAACTCAAAGATCCTCAATTTGATATATAGTATATCACCCAGTTCATCCCATACCAAAAGTTATTATTCCTCAATATACACTTCCTAAATGACCTCTCGATGCACCAAAAGATCTGTTTTGAATCCGGCCACTTAAAATCAACTCATAGCTATCAAAATTCAACCATGACCAGTTCAACACTATCCAATATCAAACATTAAGAATTTAAAATTTTTTTGAGTCGTTACAAAATGCTTATCATGTTTTCTAACTTGGTCAATAGCACATTATGATTTTCGTGCGTTGTATTAATGATATACTAGGGTCATTCTAATATATTAATTGCATAGTTTTTATATTGTCTTATAATGTAGGTACTAAAACCTTTCTCATCCCATACGTGACTAATAATAGCTTTACTCAGATTTAGAGTTGGTGAGTTCTCATAATTTGAGGACATACCTTATGTTTTATTAAGACTCTTCTTTCATTTCAGTTTCAGATTTCTTTGTGAGCTAGGATTTATCCTTGTCATATCCTTATATTAAAGGGTATCAAATAAATGTTTGATATAGAGTCTATGTTATTA
Organism: Solanum aculeatissimum; assembly: GCA_038996855.1. Lineage (NCBI taxonomy): Eukaryota > Viridiplantae > Streptophyta > Magnoliopsida > Solanales > Solanaceae > Solanum > Solanum aculeatissimum. Next base: position 2,410 of record JBCEWC010020166.1, read on the forward strand.
CTTCAAACATATTTTTCCATTCCATACTATCTATTTGTTTAGAGTATGATTGTTCTATTTCTGCATTATAAATTCCTTTATTTCAGTAAGTTCCTTATTCTATGTGGTTAGCTTGGGATCTCTCAGGATTATAAGTACCATGTTATAACTAAAGGGTAGGCTTCAGTCATGACAAACTTGGTATTAAAGCATCAAGATTCAAGTGTCCTAGGGTATCAGAATGTCACATCAAGTAGAGTCATATTCATAGGTGTGAAACACTCCACATCTATGAATGAGAGATTATAAAGAATTTAGGAAATATTTCACTTCTTTCATGATCTTATGTTGTGCAATAGAGTTGAACTTTGTACGAGTTCCTCCTAACTCTTGTTTTATGCATTTAAAAAATATGCCTCTAAGAAAAGCTCCAATGCAACGGAAAGTGGATGTACGAGGACCAAACATCTCAAGATCCAACCAATCCCTTAGCCGAGCAAGTCTCAATTGTCGAGTTTTGAGTCACTTTTTAAATGCTTGCTCAAGATATAATGGCATAAGTAAATCAAGGGGTGGTAGCTCCTCCAAATATGGAGACGAGAGTGATAAGTGTAAGGACCTGAATTTTTGAAAACCTTGTATATTCAATGCACACTGATTTTGAACTCATTTTAGGTTGTTTATGATCATCATGAGTCTCTCTTATGTAGCCATGTTCAAAAGGATTGGATTGGTTAAGTTTTGTATGAGAATCGTTGGTAGGATCAACTTTAACTGGTCATATCTCTTAGAACAAGAAAAACTGGGTGGTTTATAACCTATCAAATTTAAGCTCTTTGAGTTAGTTTTTCAACGCATCTAGTTTCACTTGATTCCAAGTTTGGATGGAGAAGTTATGCTCATTTTCGTAAAGTCTTCTGTGCAGGGATTGTACTTGAAATTTTGGCTAAGACGGGGCACCAAGAGACCCCAAACGGGTCGTGTGCCACTTGATGGTCTGTGTGGGGGTCTCTTATGACCTCCCATGAGGCGTGGTGAAGTTTTTCATAAAGTTCTCGACCTAGGGATTGATTCTAAATTTAAGGTTATCGTGCTGGAGTTCGTGTCGCTTAGGCAGAAGCCCTTACGACCCGTGTGCCTATTAACGGCTCGTATGGCCTTTAGTGAGAGCCAAACGCGTTTGGAATTTTTACCAAGGCCATCTCTATGGACCAGTACATGGTCCGTATGCCTCTTCACAAGCCGTGAGGCTCCTTGACGAGCCACTTGGACTCTTTTTAAGTTCCATTTTGTTAATAGTTTATTTGTAATTTTGGTTATTACTAAGGTCATCTTAGACTTCCTAAGCCTCCCTAAAGATATGATTTGGCCTATACACCCCTCTTCTCTCATTCAAAATTCATTCAACACTTAGATTGTTTATCACTCTCTTCTAAGAACTCCTCTCAAGTGAGCCTTTAGAGATTAGCTTGGAGCTTAGGGAAGGGTCCTCTTATTCAATCAATTTCTTCTTTATTATTCTTGATATATAAGGTATGTGACATTGATTCATGGTTCTCATTTCAATCATGAAGACCCAAAATTCTTCTTTATCAATTTTTATGAAATTTAAGCTTACTTTGCAAATGGATCTTTTAAATTAGTGTTGATTTAATTAAATTGAAGTATGAGCTGTAATTATTTGACGATTTTAAAGTAATTTAAGTTCAATTATGATGAATTACATTAAGGTTTTGAAGGTTCAATTATGCATGTCCCTTTAAGATTTAAATCTATGCATGAGTAATGTTGATTGAGTTTTAATTGTTGATTTAATTATGAATTTCATATAGATTCTTCCTATTATGAGTTTTAACTTATGAATTTTAATTTCTCATGCTATTCTCTTCATCATTCATGAAATTTACATACATGAGCATTGAATTCTATGAAGTATATGATGTGGGTTAAGCCCAACCTTGATTATGATTGTGACTTTGAACAATGTGGATATGACAAGCTTGTGATCACAAATATGTCTATGATGTGGCTCTTTGAGAAACCCTGGGTGTTTACACTAATATGTATAAGGTTTTGATGAGATACTCTTACGCATGGATATTGACATGAAATGGTGATTTGACTTTTTAGCCCAAGTGTGACATGAATTGAAATATATTTGGGTTAAGCCTAAATATGCATTGTTACGATTTGAAAGACTTGTCCTACTTTTAAAAAAGCACGTATATATATATATGTATACCCGTGGGATGTTGACCTAGCACTGAATAGTATTAGAGTAGTAAGTGGGCTATCTCTAAGGGTCCCACTCTTCTCTCTTGAACTACGTGCCAGCATAGGGCCCCTTTATAGGATGACTATGATATGATATGGAAATCCTTCTGAAAAGAAAGGTGTCCATCACACCGAAAAGACCAGGTCGTAAGGTATGGTATGGGCTACCTTTGACAAGTAGTCCACCCTTATTTTGATGCAGGGGGCTTGACATCTGGAGTTTATGTATTAGCTCACATGTATTGTGATGTCGGTTACGGTCTCATCCTCGATATGTTACGCATTATGAAATTCATGCCTCATGGATTTCGTGGCATATTGGTATATTATTCCTTCTTATATGATTCTTTCTATATATGTGCCCTTTTTATCTAACATCAATTTGCAGGATTACATGTTCATAGCATTTGCATATCCACATACTTAGTACATTCAAACGTACTAACATAAATTCTTTTTCCTACATGATCTAACCATGTAGGGACCGGAGATTGTCATCTTCTACCTTTTGATGACTAGCTTGATTGACAAAGAGTTGCTACTGGTGAGTCCTACCATCCAAGGACAAGCCAAAATTTATTTACCTATTTGGATTATATTTATTTCTTTACTTTGAGGGTGAGCTTAGGACGTATCTTGGCCCCGACCTATTCTAGACTAGAGGCATTGTTGGACATCTTGTAGTCTATCGTACATATTATGCTATGTGTATCTTTGATATTTTACGATTGTGTACTATGCATGGATGATATGACTATGTGATATGAGATCATGTGGAAAGTCCTAAGTCCTGTAATGTCCCCATAGCTTGGGTCCTCCTTACCCATCTCTTAGTTTTATGTGTTATGTGCTATGTGAATCCATGTAAATTTCTATCCTTATGACATCCCTATAGCGTGAGTCATACTTACCCACTTCGTAGAATTATGTGTTTAATATATATCTATGCGCTTCTAAATTTATGATGTGTGAATGTATGCTATGAGGCTTATTCGGGGACTCTCGGGTTTCCATTCGCCATGTCATTTCTAGACCTTACTCCCGGGTCGTGATATTAAGAGTTTGAGATTTTACAAAAATGAATCCTCCAAAATTCCATGGATCTAAGGTGGATGAAGATACACAAGAGTTTGTTAATGAGATTAAAGAAATAGTGAACATCATGGGTGTTACTCTAGAGAATAAGGCGGAGTTGACAGCGTATCAACTCAAGGGTGCTTCTTTAGTTTGGTTTAATCAATGAAAAGTGGAGAGGGTTCATGAGGATATCCTAGATTGGGAGAAGTTTAAGGTTGATTTCCTTGAGAGCTTCTTTCCACTAGAGTTAATGTAACACCCTAATTAGAAATTTCCTTGAAAAAAAGAAGAAGACTATCAGTGACCATGAGCCAAGTTCATGAGTCGTAGACTCTTCTATGAGTCATAGACTGACTTCGTAGGACCCTCCAACACATATAAAATAAATTTAAACTTTAGACTCGATTTATGGATGGACTCTATGACTCGTAGAAGTTTCTACAAATCGTAGATGAGGCACATAGCTGAGGTAAACATTGCCTAGGTTCACAAGAGGAGTCCATGATCCATCAAAGCATGTACAGTCCGTCGATGGTGTTTCATGGTTTCAAGTCCCAAAAATTAGTTCAGTTCTAGATGGCCTTATACGATCCATACAAGGGTATGCAACCCATAGAACCTTGGTCGTAGACCAATGGCCTAAGTTTTCTATGTTCTACGAAAAGGCCTTTTATGGCCCGCAAAGTGAACCACAATTCATAGATGGAGTTTTGTGGTTCATTCCTAAAATATTAATGAAGGGTAATTTCATATTTTTCCGTCTGATTCTAGTCATACCTTGGAAGTATTGGGATTTAGTTTAGGTCCTTATAAATACCCAAATGGTCTTTTCTTCCATTAAGACATAGAATTTTTTAGAGCAAAATTGAAGAGGAAAAAAGCTAGGGTTAAAGTGTTTCAACAAAGTTATTCAAGTTTTGAGTAAAGTTTTCATCTTCCAGGTATGTAAGGCTATTGAGATGTGCATGACTTTTTGAAGCATGAGACTTGATGAGACAATTTTAAAGTCAGCTAGGGTTAAAGTGTTTCAACAAAATATATATATTTTTTATTAAGTCCAAAAGATTTTATTTTGAGAAAAGAGTTTTTATGAGATGTGCATGACTTTTTGAAGCATATTTTAAATGAAAGAGCATAACGAATTGACATGAAATTTAATTGATGAAAAGGTCCATTGAGACTTGATGAGACAATTTTAAAGTTTGATGGATATGAGAACATATTTTGAAAACAGTATTGAGCACTAATTTGCGTAAGAGTCAAAATAACTCAAACCCTATAAACTACATAGACAATGTAGGATAGAGGTCATTCCTCTTCTTTCCCAAAAGAGGATTATTTATTTGATCCACTGATGTAATTCCCTTCACTCTGATAAGGTATTGGACGGATGTGGCAATAACATCGATTCGTTGTATCATCATTCACTTATATGGTGATGATTTTTTGTGCATTGATGAAAGGAATTAATGGCTATATTACATACCATGCATTTCACGTATGAGGTCACTTGGTGTTACATTATTTTATGACGTAGAACCAGGTGTTAGAGATCCTCAACAGACACTTCATTAAAGATCTATTACATTCCAGGTAGTGGTGAGACCTCCTTACTTTTGAAGGACTTTATTATTTTGAGTTGTTTTCATTTAGTAGTCTTTTGAGGCAGCCTTGAGATTTTCTTGGGACCTTCTTATGAGTTGATAGAGGCTTCATAGACTGAATCAAATAGAGTTAGACTGAAGTTTGTCTTACTTTCAAAGCCAATTTTGTAAACTATTACTCTTTCTGTCTCATTTTATGTGACGCACATTCCTTTTTAGTCTGTCCTCAAAAGAATGTCACCTTACTCTAATTAAAAAAATTAAATTTAAAATTCTTCTTTTACCCTTAATGAAATAATTCTCAATTACACAAATATCTAAAAATTATTTTAGACCACAAGTTTTAAAAGTCTTTCTTTTTTTTAAACATCGTGTCAAGTCCAAGAGTGCCACATAAAATGAGACAGATTGAGTATTATTTATTTAAATTTAAATATTGAGTTATTTAAATAATAAAAGTCTTGAAAATTATTTTATATAATGATTTACATGTTCACTTAAGTATCTCTTGATTTCATTGGGACTTTCATTGGCTGAATGAGTGAATTGAGTCAAGTAGTTCGCTTGGGAATTAGAAATGATTTTTGAGTGTCGATCACATCTAGGAAACCCTTTTTAGGCATGACAAATTTTGTATCAGAGCATAGATTTCAAGTATTTTAAAGTGTCTATGAAGCCTTTTGTACTAGAGCTCTTCCTATCGGTGTGAAGTGCACCACATCTATAATGGAAAGGCTATTGAAAATTAGGAATTGATTCACTTTTTTCATACCCTGAAATTTGTGCAATGGAGTCCAACTCCAAAAAGGTCTTTTTCTAACTCGTGCACTATCTGTTTGATAATCATGTCTCTTAAATATACTTCCCATCAAAAAAATATTGTTAGCACCAGAGTACCACCATTGAGACAACTTTGCACTCAGAAGTGAGGACTGGAAGTCGCCCCACATGGTCTACTGAGGTTCCCCAAGTGCCCAATCCCTAGCCTACCCAAGTTCCCTAAACTCCTACCTCGATTTCTACTTTTGAAGCAAAGTTTAGAGGATCCATTACCATGCCCACCTAATTAGTGGACACTTAGACTTGTCATTGGAGTATCCCAACCCCTATCTTTAGTTCTCATGATCCATCAGCTACCATAAGGATTAGAGATTTCTTGAGGATTAACCTATCGGTCTTAATAGGATCCAAAGTTGAAGAGGACCCTTAGAGTTTTATCGACAAGGTATGGAAGGCTTTGAAAGCCATGCATACTATTAAGGTCTAGGGAATTGAGTTTGTCTCTTATAAACTTAAGAATGTTGCAAACATCTGGTATAATCAGTGGGAGGAAAGCCATGGTGGAGATATTGAATGTGCAATATGGGATGAGTTTGAGAGTGCATTTCTTGACAACTTCTTTTCAAGAGAGTTGAGGGAGGGAAAGGCGGAAGAGTTTGTTAACCTGAAGCAAATGGGATGATAGTGAAGGAGTACAATCTTAAATTCATTCAATTATCTAGATATGCTTCTGCAATGGTCCTAGATATGAGGTCTAAAATGAGAAAGCTTATGTCTTGATTGGGAAAGTATGCTGATGTTGGGCGTATTTATACGCTAAATTAGCCATAAAATACTCATATATAGAGTCTAGCCAGAGGATAAATGCCAGAGTCTTAAGTGTTTTTAGTGTAATTCACTTTATTTTGCTAATTTTGGGCCGAAAAAATTTGTTTATTGTGTTTTTGTAGGTTTTCAAGCAAATTATACATGTCTGGGTTCACAGCTAGAAATTGAGGAATGACAAAACTGAAAAAGAGAGCAAAGAAATCAGTCAGCCCAGTAAAAGAGCATTGGTCCACGTCGCGGACCTTGGCTATAAGCCACACAAGCTGAAATCATGGAGAAAAAGGCGTGAAGCAGGAAAATGGATGCAGTCCGCGTTGCACACATGTAGAAGAAAGAGTGAATGTGGCCCAATCAGCATTAAGTGCAAAAATATAGTAAAAGCACCCTAATCCACGTCGCGGACTTCAGTAATGCAAGGGCAAAAACGAGATATAAGAATTTTAGGTTTACATTCAGTAAAAACATTATTTTTGGGAATCAGGTTTTGTACGAAAAGAGAGGGACGACTAAGAACTTCATTCTAGGGTTACTTCGGCCAATATTTACCTCAAATTTCTAGTTTAAATGTTGATTAGCTTCATATGGATGTTTAAGACAATGATGCATGGATAATCTTCCCATATTCTGGGATTGTAGCCATAGACAATGTTCTAGTCCTTAATGTTTACATATTATGTAAAGTTTTCCATTAGATTATTCTTATATTGTTTTTATATATACTTCATATCCTAATCAACTACAGGGCAAATTAGTTGTTCATTATGAATTCAAAGATGTTGGAATGAATAAAATATAGTAGTATAGGGAGGCTCGTGACAACTATCCTTACACCTAGCTTGTTTCAAACACAGGTCGATAATATTAAACTATTCTTATTGATTTGTCTATCCTCTCTCAACAATGTAGTTAGAAATTTAATAAGGGTAGGCCTATAGAGGTGTGCAACCCTACTTAGGTATTTTCAACCCTATGAATCAATAATCAAGAAACCTAGACATGAATGCAAGCATGAAGTCTAGAATTGTGTTAGAAAAATGCTAAAAACCCATAATCTTATATAACACATGCTAGTACTATTTATATAACACATGATACAACCTTGCGATATAGGTGGTGGACAAAGGTTTTCATATGAATGGGAGTAATCTGAATTGGATCGGAGGTGATGCAATGTCCCACATGGTTCTGTGGGTGGGATTCCAAGTTAAGCTTGATGATAGCATTTAAATTCAAAATAACAAGGTGCTATTTGAGTTGAGGTTTAAAGTGAGATATTAAGATATAACACGGGGGATCAAGGATTGGGAAAATAGAGTAAAATATGTGAGTTGCTTGCTTGACTAAATTAAGCTAGTATGTGACAAGTAGGTGCATCACCTACTTGGACTTCTTGACCAAGTTAATGAGAGCTTTAGTTGGATTAGGTATCTAAGCTAAGTGTCTTAACAAAGGGGAAGCAGGTGCATCACCTACTTGGCTATTAGTGGCTGAAAATGAAGCAAAAAGAGGAGGTCCAAAAAGGGATTATTTTAAGGGATAAAAAGGGCTTATAAAAGAGCAATGATAGCTGGACATTTCATTTATTTTAACACACAAAAATCAGATTAAACTCCAGCTTTCTTTTCTCTCTCAAAGGACAAGGAGCAGCAACCTTAAAATTCCTTTAGGGTTCTTGAGGAGACCCTTATTGTTGCAGGCTAAGGTAAGTGAGAAAATCTATAGATTTAACTTACTTATATCATAAAATACAAGGAAAACATGTTACTTATGCTTAAACAGAAGAATAGGGCAGAATATCCTCTTAAGTGCTGCTTATTTCTCTTGATTGTTAAGAAACTTTTGGATTCTTGTCTGGTTTAAAGTGTGAAGAGAAATTGAAGTTCTTGAAGAAATTGAGTTTAAAAGGGCGAGTTAGAAGAATTAAAATATGTTGCTGCCACATCTTTAGTTTTCGTTGACATAAGGTTAAGTACGATATTTTAAGGGTAAGTTTGATAGGAACTCGTGGGATGATGATCAGGAACTATAGTCCCACGTCCTCCATTGATTTGGTGTTGTTTGGGTATGTAAATATGTTGAAAATAGTTTGGTCAATGTGGGGAAAG
>JBCEWC010020167.1:0-11054 GCA_038996855.1 Solanum aculeatissimum
ATTTCACTTTCTTTTATTTTTTAAAATGAAAACCACTCATCATTCATCAAAAACCTAAAACAAAAATAATTAGAAACAAAAGAGAAAAAATCTCTCTAAACTGAAAACCCAGATCAAAAATGGGTTTGTATAATGAAGAAAGAATAAGGTTTTTGAGTATGATTTACAATCTTGAAAGGTGGAAGAACAAGGTGAAGAAACTTTTGAAACATAAAAGAAATATTTATTGCTATGTGGAAATAAGTTTAACATGTCATTTTCCATGTTGAATTCTTAAATGACGTGAAAATTTACGTGTACTCGTTTGTAAGTCACACACCATTTTCAGGTCAAAAGAGTGTTTAAAATATTACGTTTCAGTGGGTACGATGGTTCAGTTGGCAAAGTTCTGAGTAGAAGGGTGTAGGTGACAACCGGAATCAAGTGTAAGGGTCTCCCTGATCATTCCGCCATTTAATTATGACTCATTTTAAACCATTTTAACACAACCTATCTAACCTAATCCTACATTCACCCAGCTAAGCAAACTGGTACAAGAACTATTCTTTATTTTTATTGTGGGAAAGAAAAGGTCAATCAATAAATAAATGCAAAGTAAGAAAGAAATGAGGATGAAATGTTACTTGTATTTTTCTTTTTCAAATAATAAAAGGAAATAGGTAACTATTGTTATTAGGTTGTAGAAAGTGTTAAATTTAACAACTTATCAAGAGGGTAATAATTTTTTAAAATTAAAAATCCTTGACTAAGTTGGGTGCCCATCCAAGTTAGTCAATTGTATCTCTCCAATCTTAGGTGGTTGATCAATAGGAGACGTGGCTAACTTTTTCATAGAAAACGTCATGTAACAGATAATTTGAAATTGAAAAGTAGTTTGAGCAGAGGTGGAGCCACATGAATAGAAGTGCACTTGGGGTCGCTGGTACTGTGGTACAAGACAAAGCACCCAATTGCGTGGGTATTGGTTCGATCTTGTTGGGTCAAAGTAATATGTGTGAATTGAGAAATGAAGATGAAAAGATAAAGAAAAATTGTGGGGGAACCAAGTAAAGGAAAATGAAAAGTCATTTCTCCCTCATCTAAAAGATAGAGGAGAAATAATTTTCCCTATATTAGGAAACACTTCCTTTAACTCTTAAAGAGTCAAGTAAAGGGGACCCCTTCGCGCTGTCGTCGCTTGCTCGGCTTCGGCTTCGACAATTGATTGATAAATTTTTTGGACAAAATTTATTTAATCAATCTCAAAGTTTTCCTTTTTTCTAATATTTTGTTTATTTGGGAATTACTAATTAATTAATTTGTAAATTGTTTATTAATTTTATGAATTATTTAATTAAGTTAATACGCGAAGTTAGTTAATTAACAAACTTTTTCGTGCATAAATTAAAACTACAACAGAATAGACGCATTCTTTACCATACCTGTTCTGAACAGATGAGTCTGTTCTAAACAGGCAGATTCACACCAAATATCCCTATAAATGGAGACACGTTGTGTGTTTTCAATCATCAAAAAATTCTTCTTCTTCTCTGCATACATTCTTCTTAAAAATATGAAATAGAGTCTGTTGTTGCTGACTTTTGAGTTCGTCGTAATTACAGAAGTTTGAGGTACCGCTACGTCTGTAATAGTTAATCTGTTTTATCCTGGGAGGAAGTAATCCATAACCTCGGGTACATTGAGAGAATTAAATTCCTTAAGGACACACAGTGAATTCTGTGGACTCAGATTGATTTACAATTTTTGTTTAAGGCCTTTCTCGTTTCAGTTTTTTGCTTGATTTACTGTTTCTGTTGTTGTTTCAATACAAAGGGAATAACAGATCTTAGCTACAATTCTATAACATTATTTTTATTATAAGTTTTGAATTTAAAGGGCTTATCTATAACATCAAAATTGCAAGTAAAGAGATGTACATATTACCTTAAAAGACTTAAAACTCATATTAAAAATTCAAGTATTAGATTAGAGCTCATATTTGCATTTAATATTGTTCAAGACATTAGTGACCAATATCTAGTAATTAAGCCTGTCAATTTTCTAATTCCAACAGAATACATTATTGAAGTGCCCACTGAATGGTTTGTTGTGGACCTCCACCAAAGCAATAATTTTTTTGGAAATATAAAAAGCTTTAAACAACTTGGAATCTAACTCCACACTCCACTACTATTTTAGTTTTCTTTTTCTCTTGCACAGAAGAGAAGAATTCCACAAAAAGATGCATATATGAACTATATAGAATGACTCAGTCCTTTTCTAAACTTATCTTTGACAAGACACCAAAAGAAGAAGACTCATTTTGATAAAAGGGCTACCTGATCTAGCAATTGGAGTGTGTATTGATGATTCTTTGATCTTTGCCAAAGTAGTGGTAGGACATGGTCACTAGTAAAAGATCCATTCTGTGAAAAGGGAAACTCTAGTAATTGGAGCATGTATTGGTGATTCTTTGATCTTTGCCAAATTAAAGTAGTGGCAGGACATGGCACTAGAAAAAGAAGCTTGATTTATGATTAATGTGCGAATGATGAATCTATACAATAGAAATGTGTCACTACGATATACCCTATCAATGAAAGAAAGAGTTGTTAGTGTAATATATCATAATTATTATAAATTACGATTAAAAATAAATTAAAAAATATTCAGATTGAGACGCAGATATTTTGTTTTCTTTTAAGAAAATTCAAGCCCCATTAGTGTATAATCTATAGTCATCCAGCAATATATTTGTCACGACCCGACAACGGGTGTAATGACACCTGCTTAACCCACCAAGGCAAGTCAACTGAGAGAACTAAGTAATTCAAATAGTCGAAAATTAAGCAAAAGAAAGGAAGTCTAACATAACATAGATAATGATAAGCTAATCATATGAGTTTGGTATCACATGTACAAACCACTAACTCCACCGAAAAAAAGAATATACAAGTCTCAATGCCTTAGTTCTCAAATAGAACAAAACATAAACTAAAAGGGCCTTGAGAGTCCACTGAAAAGACAAATCGCTACCTCTCAAGCGTCCAAAAGCTCGGTCCAAGATGAGAAATAAAGAGATCAGGAAGTACCAGACTCAATACCCACATAAGTGTCAGCAAGGGGTGAGTACCAAACTACACGGTACCCAACAAATGAATTCCAAGCCTTAAGTAAAATAATGAAGAACACAAGTACTCCTATTATCCCAATCACATATCTCCACAACTACAACCCTACACGTAGTAAAACGACCATAAAAATATGCATATCCAGAATGCCAGTATACAACATAAAAACATATAGATTTCAACAATTTACAAGTACAAAATTAACCGTCATATCACACTTCATACAAACATCCACAGTAAAACTATGAGTGAAATGAAGTGGGATGTAATGAAGTACTAATTCAATACAATATCAAGTAATCGTGATGCATGTCTATCTTACGATATACATCTGTTGATCACCTCAGATCAAAATCTATAGGGCCTCACATGGATCATGTATCTATTAGAAAAGCCCTTGGTTGCCAGAAGAGACCTCGACAAATAATACCAGCTAGTAAGGACCTCGGCTCCAAGTATCAATATCTCTCACTTATCACTTTCCACAATCCAATGCAGATAAGCACATACACAAAGAACGAGTGAGTAAGAAATGAAATTTCGCGATGCAATGCCATATAGTTCAAAATTCATATCAATATTTCTCAACCAATAATTCACAATAATTAGACAATTTTTCATATCCAAAATTTCACATTAGCACATCAATTCACAAAGTCATATTATTATTCCATTTCAATCATAGAATCATTTCATGTAATACACACCTAAACCAACTCCTCATACACCCCAATCACATAAATATGAAATACAAGGTTCAACACTCTTAACTACGAGTTAGAAATCCACTTGCCTTAATAAAAAACTGCGATCACTCTAATGTTGGAGCTTTCACCTTCTAATTATACTCCAAATCACCACAACCTAGTCAAACAATGGTTTACAATCAAATTTCAAAACTAAAGCCACTAAAATCATGATATTTGAGAAAAAAGGTAAAACAATCTAAAACTTTATTATCGAAAAATGAGCTTAAAATATGAAAAATTTTGTATAAAAATATTTCTTAGGGTTTTAGGAAACTAATGGTGAAAAATTATTTTGAAAATATAGTTAAAATCACTCTATAATCATCATTTTTGTCAAAAATTCGAGTTCATGAAAATTCTCCAATTTTATCAATTGAAAACACTAAATTTGATGTTAAAATCATAAATTAATCAATGGGAAATAAAGATATAAGTTAAAAATGACTTACCCAATAGTTTTCTCACAAAAAGAGCTTGAAAAATCGCCTAGCCGAGATTGAAAATGTTAAAAAAATGGTGAAAGAAGACTTAAACTCATCATTTTTGAAAAAGTCACTATTGCAGGCATAAACTACAAACGCGGAGGTCAACTGACCTACACTCCGCGAACGTGAAGTAGTATAAGACATTAGTGACAGATATCAACAACACATATCAAGTACAAAATTGGGACAGCGACCCTCGAAATTCGTTCAAAACTCCATATGCATAAATTATATATGCTACCCTACTAAATTTGATATTTCAAACTCAACGAAATCATTGAAAATTGAATCTAAAATCTCTTTGATCCAGAATCCAAGTAGTCGCAACTAGAACTTAGGCACTAGAATTACCAAAACACTATAGGAATGCCCAAAAATTATATTGAAACTCATTCTAGGGATAAAATCACCTCCCAGAATCAATGGAACCATAAAAAATTCAATCTGAGTAACCGAACTCAAAATATTGACCAAAATCAAATCTAAGTCCAATTTTAACTCAATTTTCAACTTCAGACCTCAAATCCAAATAACAACTCCAAGTCTAATTTCGACAACTCTCCTAGACCAACTTCCACATTTAGAAACTAATGAAATCAATAAAAATTTATTCCAAGACCTGAAACTTCAAATGACTTCAAAACTCAAAATTAAGAACCTTAAGCCTTTAAAACTCAACTCTTAAGCAAAAACTCAATTTTTCATAAAATTTTCAAAAATCAACTTCTCAACCAATCAAATAGAACTCGGGACAACTATTAGAAGGGTAAAATAATAATTTTATTAAAAATATAAAAAAAATAACCTTTAGGATTATTACATCATCCACCAACAACAACCATGTTCGTCCTCAAATATAAAGCAAAGGACATACTTGAACACTCAAAGAGATGAGGATAACGAGCCTATATGTCAGACTCGATCTTCCATGGGTCGATGTTGCCACTGAACCTTCACTGATGTTATCTCTTTGGTGCTCAGTTTCCAGACTTGCCTGTCTAGAATGACCACAAGCTCCTCCTCATAGGTCAAATCTGAACTCAACTCCACCGAATCAATGAAAATCATATGAGACTCGTTCGAGATGTAATATCGTAGCATCAAAACATAAAACACTAGATGTACATAAAATAAACTAGGTACCAAGGCAAGTCTATATGGCACCTCTCCCACTCAACTCAAGATCTCAAATGAACCAATATATCTTGGGTTGAGCTTTCCCTTCTTCCTGAATCTCATGATACTCTTCATGGGTGAAATTCTCAACCAAATATGATCACCCTCCATGACCTCTAAGGGTCAAACTCATCTATTAACATAACTCTTTTGATGACTCTGAGTAGTCAATAATTGACTTTGAATTAATCAAACCTACTCCATAGTATCTCTATGAAAATTAACATCTAGGTTATCCACCACAACAGAATCAAACCAATCGATGGGCGATCTACATCTTGATCATACAAGGCCTCAAAGGAGACAATTGAATGTTCGAATGGTAACTATTGTTATATGTGAACTCTTCCAAGGTTAAATGTTGATCCCACCAGGATCCAAAATCAATCACGCATGCTTGGAGCATATCTTCTAGCACTTGAATAGTCCTCTTGGACTGATCATTTGTCTTAGGGGTAAAATGTTGTACTAATATCCAATTGGGTACCCAACTTTTCTATAAGGTCTTCCAAAAGTGAGAAGTAAATAATGAACTTTGATTAGAAATAATAGAAATTAACACCCCATGTAGTCCAACAATCAATACTGATATAGAGACGAGTCAACTTCTCTATCGTGTACTTAACCTTGACCAAAATAAAGTAACTAGATTAGTCAACCGATCAACAATAATCCATATGGATTCATAACCACCCACAGTAGTGGGCAAACCCACCATAAAATCTATAGTAATCTGTTTCCACTTCCATGTAGGAATGGGCATCCACTGAAACTCTCCATCAAGTCTCTGGTGCTCACGCTTCATCTGTTGACATGTCAAATACTTAGACATAAATTTTGAGATATTTCTCTTCATGCCATAACACCAATAATGCTAACTCAGGTCATGATACATATTTGTTATCCTTGGATGAATGGAGTTTTGGGTACAATGAGCTTCCTCAAGTATTAATCAAATCAAGTCACCCACCTTGGGCACACAAATCTGACCCCCAATCCTCAAAACACCTTTAGAATTAAGCATGACTTCCTTAGCCTCACTCTTGGACACATTATCTCGAATGAGACACAACTTTTCATCCTCAAACTACCTCTCACGGATCTGATCCATCGAGAAAGCATAGGCCTCCATGAAAGAAAACACCCCACCCTTATTAGAAAGCTATGGTCTCATTAACTCATTAGCTAATATCTGAATATCCCTAACCAAGGGTCTCTCCTCAACCCAGATAGTTGCATGACTCCTTATGTTAGAAGCCTTTCGACTCAATGCATCGACCATCATATTAACCTATCTTGGATGGTATAGAATAGTCGAATCATAATTTTTTAGAAGCTCAATCCACCTCCACTATTTCAAATTTAAGTCCATTTTGCTGAAAATGTAATGCAAACTCTAGTAATCAGTGAAAATCTCATGAACCTCATAAAGATAATACTATTATAACTTCAACACAAAAACAATCGGTGCCAACTCTAAGTTGTGGGTGGAGGTAATTCTTCTCATATGTCTTCATCTACCTAGAGGCATAGGTAATCACCTTTTCTTTCGACATCAAGATACCTCGTAGCTCGGTTCCCAATGCATCACAATACACAGTGAAATCAATACATTCCTCAGGCAAGGTCAAAATAGGTGTGGTAGTCAGCAATACCTTAAGCTTTTGGAAGCTTTTCTCATAATCATTTGGCCAATGAAAGTGTAGACTATAAAATTTTATGTCGAGAAAAATAATAATCAATAACGAAAATATCGCAACAATTTGTAGTATTTGATTTCAAGTATATGAGTGTTACAAGTATAAACTCAAGGGCTCTGGAGCTTGATCTTGAATCTGAAATTTATTCTTGATCTTGAAACTTGAATTTGTTCTTGATCTTGAGTTCAAGAGCTTTTAACCTTGTTCTTGAACTTGAATGCTTGATTGTTTGAATTCTTGAACTTGTAAAGAAATTTGTGGTGTTTGATCCATGAGCTCTCTCTAGTTTTTTGTTAGAATTCTTGATGTTCATTCTGAATTACGAGATCCCTGTATATAATTGTAGAATAGAGGAGCTATGATGGAATTAGAATTTCTTCTGACCAATCAGATTTAAAGTGACATGGTGCAGAAAAAGTGATAGGAATAGGTTTTCTTTCAAGTGACATGACGATATTTGAATGGTTGGAACACATCACTTGTACATGTGACATATTTTTATTGGCCTTTGATTGAGATAGGAATGTCATGTCATTTTGACACATGGCGTGATCATATTGACTTCTTTGTTTGATTTGGCATGTCACATCATCCGACATGTGGCATCAAGTGGGCCTCTAGAATGAGAGGATATTGGTCCTAATAAAGTGGGTCATCTTTTGTAGCCCAAATAAATGAATTTGAGATTTTAATTAAATCCATATTTTATTGGACTTAATTAATCAATCCAATTATATTAATCCACAATATTCATTTTGGACTAATATATTTTAAAATTAAAATAATTTAAATCATTTTATAAAAATTATATTCTAATAAATTTTATATGATTACAAATGCCCCTACTTCAAGTCTCGTCAAGATTTTATTTTATTTTTTGAAGACTAGACTTGAAGTATCTTAAAAACAATATATATATATTGCTCACACATTTTTTTTGAACCTTAAAAAAAAGACATTTGTTGTGATATATCTTTATTTATGTGGGATCTTTACATGTGACAGGAAACAAATTCACGTAATAGCACTCTAATGATCATATGACCAAGGAAGATATTGCTTTGGTTGGCAAAATTACAAGAAGCTTATATCCATGTGGGCTCCCTTTTCTTTTTCACTTTGACTCCAATAGGAATTCCTTTTCCCATTATAACTCACATACATCACCCAATAACACTATTACTCGTTGAATTGAGGAATCATATATACTTCTTTTAATCATTTTAGAATTAGGATATTGAACAATATCTAATGAGGAGTAAACCACCGCTTTTGCTCGTCTATAAATAGGGTCGAGCTTATTCTTTTTTTATATCAATTGTGTTTCATGAAACACCTGGATTTTAATTTGCAAGCATCTGTGACAAGGTAAAAAATCCTTTTTCTTTCTTTTATATCTTCTTTTGTGTATATTTGTTTTTTAGGCTAATAGAAGCAATATTTATATCCCTTTTGTGGAAGCTACATAATGGAGAGTTCTATTGTATCACAAGAATATAGTCTTGAAGTGTGAAGGGATAGATCCGTGGCCCAAATTTACACTCCAAATGAAGAGTAAAATGGTCGTTGATCAAATATAGAATCCAACAAGAGTTGGGGTCGATCCCACAGGGAATGCATGAGAATATATCTATTAACACTTAGTTCCAGATGTAATACCTATTTTCGAAACAAATGTGTATAATGTAAATGGGGGATTTTGTGATTAAAAACTGATTTGCAAGGAGATTCTAGTAACTAACTAACAGTAACTACTAGAGTTCAACAATTGATTGCGAAGTTAGGATTGTGGTCCCCATGACACCCAACTCGATAGTCAAACTTAGGGATTATATGGTCATGATTGTGTACACAGAGTTAAGCAAGTAGTTAACACCTAATTCACCTTCCGGTCCCTCTTAGGTGCATTTTATTCATCACCTTCTGGTCTCAAAACTAATACCCTTTTTGCCCCTTGCTATGAACCCCAGGATGCTCTCACCTTTCGGTCTCAAGCACTTAAACTAGGTTAATAACCCCGAATTCTATCGTAGGACTCTTTTCCTAATCATTACATCCCTTTCGGGCATGTGATGAATACAGGCATACCCTAATGCATCGACTCATTAAGGAATAAATTAAATTGAAGAATACTATGATGTATATAACAATCAATCTCGAATTTTATCCCAAATCTGCCTATCTTAACAAGTTTTCATGGTTTCCACAACCCTAGTTGTGGGTTTAGCCTAGTATGATTGATGAAATCAGGTTATAAACAGGTGAAGAAATCATAGAAAGAACTTACGATTGAATAAACAAGAAATCCACGGATTACAATCGCGAACAGACGAATGAAAACCCATGAATTTGATGAAAATCTCTCAAAAGTTTTGTTCTCTCTTTGAATTCTCTCTCCAGCAGTCAATAATAATTAAAAATAGAATAAAATATATGTATATACAAAAGAAAATCTAATCCAACTTGAAATAGGAAAATAGGCTTCGACATGGCTGATGGCAACTACACAGCCCGTGTGACACTTCACGGACCATCACACGGTCTGTGGTCCTTCACTTTTATTTTTATTGTCGCCTCAGACTCTTCCTCACAACCATCTTCACCGCCCGTGGGATGTCACATGACTAGTGGTGGGTTCCGTGTGACTTCACTTTGCGTGATTCTCTTTATTTTCCATGGCAATCCACGTCAGGCAGACGACCAGCTCCACGACCCGTGTGCACTCCTACAGTCCATGTGAGGTACCATGGGATTTGCCTTATATCTTTCATTGCCTCCTTTGGTTCCCATATGCCAAGTGTAGACTAACGGTGAGGCACACAGTCTGTTTCATGCCTCACGGACCGTGTCACCCCACGTGGTCTTGCTTTTGAGTATTTTGCCCATTGCTTCGACGGTCATTGTTTTCGCTTGCATTAGCTCCACAGCGTAGTACATGACCCGTGTAAGGCCTCACGATCCATGACAGGCTCCGTGTGTTGTACCTTGGCGATGCCTTGCTCTATTCCTTTGAGTGCATCAGAGAAGTGTGAGGCCATGAATGGCCCCACTGCCTGTGAAAGGTTTCACGAGTCGTGAGGGTGCCCGTGAGGCCTCACTTGGTTCATTTTTTGCTTTTCTCCTTTCTGTGGTACATCATCTCTTCTGGACGGCTCGTCATATGGACCGTGTAAAGTCACACGACCCGTGAGGGTGCCCGTGTGGTCCTTGTTCACTTCACTTTCCTCTCTTTCAACCTCCTTCTTGTTCGAGTCCATTCCTTAGCCTTATTCCTTAAAAATAACACTAAAAACACAATAAACCCATAAATTTGCTTGAGAACTCGCAAAAATTTCATGTTAAAAGTGTTATAGGAGTCATATTTTCACGGCTCATCAATCCGCATCCTCGCCTTGAGATCACCAATACGAGGCTTTACAATGTTCCAATGTTTAAACATAAGGGACCATCAATTCGAGGCTTTACAATGTTCCAAATGTTTAAACATAAGGGATCATCAATTCGAGACTTTACAATATTTCAAATGTTTAAACACTAAGGATCACCAATTCGAGGCTTTACAAGGTTCCAAATATTTAAACACAAGGGATCATCAATTCAAGGTTTTACAATGTTCCAAATTTTTAAACATAAGGGACCACCAATTCGAGGCTTTACAATGTTCCAAATGTTTAAACACAAGGGACCACCAATTCGAGACTTTACAATATTCCAAATGTTTAAACACAAGAGATCACCAATTCAAGGCTTTAATATGTGTGAGCACCTAATTTTTAACCAAACTAATTTATCTACCTTTTAATACTTTAATGTTTATGTTTATATCTAAATTAA
>JBCEWC010020168.1:0-11054 GCA_038996855.1 Solanum aculeatissimum
ATGTGACGATGACGCTAAGTGGTTCGCTCGGGGGCTAGCAATAGTCTTCGAGTGCCGGCCACGCCTAGGGTACCCTCCCGGGGCGTGACATCAAATCCTCTTTAAGGACTTCAAAAGTATATCCATTTTCTCATCATATGTTGACGGCATAGTTTATAAGATTTGAGTAATATATACTATTATCCAAATCGGTGCTCAATACTATTCTCACACATGTGTTTATATCTATCAACATTCAAATCATCTCATCAAATCTCATTGGACTATTGTCAGTTCAACCTCATCTCAATCATTAAATCTTTCTTATAAAACAAAAGAAAAATACTTTCAAACTCTTTTAAAACTCATTAAAATCTTTTCTTAAAACATCATGTGTTTTCATTTTAAACATGCTTTAAAAGTCATTCACGTCTCGTCAAGACTCTTTCTCAAATTATTGTTTATACCCCAAATTCATGTTCATTTAGACTCAGTAAAATATGTACCAAATCATTAAAATCGTCTTTTTGTTACATCCTGAAAATTACCAAAATACCCCTAGACAAAAGATTGTTGAATAACGCATTATCCCAATTGTTTTGGTAAATTCGAGGCCCGAATATTGATCAGGGTAGAAAATTATGTGGAAAAGTGATCTTAGTTGAATTTTAGGCCAATCAGATCAAAAGATAATTTTTTCTGAGCAAAAATTACAAAATCAGAAAGTTACACGGCAGGTCTGTGTCACGAACCTGCTCTGTCATAGTTTATTTTTAAGTTATATTCATAAAACACACTGAACAAGTGCTATTTACATAAAATACACATAAAACACATTTAATGAATGTGATTTATGTGTTATTTTATAAAAAATTAGTTTCTGAACGCGTTTTAAGTTTTTTCATCAAAAAATAAATTGAAATGGAACAAGTCTGCATCGCGAACTTGCTCCATCACGGTACTTGACATTTAATTTTAAAAAGTAAGAGTATTCTAGTCTTTTCTCCGCCCATCCTAGAGAAAACCCCCCCATCGTTTTGAGGTCGTTTTCGCCCTAGACCCAGTAACCTACGACCATTCTTTTCACTTTCACTTAATTCATTCAGAGAATAGCGATTAGCGGGAAAGGGAGAAGAGCTAGGGCTTGAGAAAATCTCTTAAATTTTTCAAGAAAATTCGTGCTAGAGTATGTAAGGTTACCAAAAACTTTATTCCCATGTCTTACTCATGTTTTTCCCAAGAAATTTAGTTAAAAGTCAAGCCTAAGTCATTCTTGTTGATTTTGTGAAAAATCCTAGAATTCTATCAAGTATTTCTTGTTAATTATTTTATTTAGTTTTTAAGAACTATATTATTGAGTAGATTTCCTTAAAGTTATGAAGAAATCATGCATATACAAGAACCCTAAAGAGGTTTGAAAATCATTTATGTCATGTCTTGCTTGAATTGAAGAATGAATAGTTTCTTACGTTGTTTATAAAGAGTTTGAGCATAATTTGAATTAAATTAGTTCCTTGAAATATATGTTAAGTATGAGACTGGGCGTACATTCTTGAATGAAGTTCATATTCCTAAATAAGAAGTAGTAAGCTGAGAAAAGTTAAAGTTGGCTTAAGTCCCAAAAGATTAAAGAAGTATATATTTTGAGTAATAATACTCTTTTATGAGCATATAAATAATATTTTTGGGAGTAGTATTGAGCACCAATATGGGTAAAAGTAATAATAACTCAAACTCATAAACTACGTAGCCAATGTAGGATAGGATCGTACCAATATTGTACGACTACTCATATGCCACTGAGATGGACCAGTTTAGATGGATCCATGAGTTAAGTTTCATCCCTTACCCTGACAAGGTATTGTATGACTCTAGCAACGTGGGTAAGACGTTGTATTATCATGATGTTCATGGTGATGGTTGTCGAATAGAGAAACTTCCCAAGCTAAAGTATATATTATTTTTAGACATAGACTGAGTTGCCCTTGTTTATGCATTATATCAGATATTTTATTATATTGCATTGCTTATGTTATTGAGTTACGTTCTGCATTAAGCCTGTGATTTGAGCATTGTATCATGAGTTCTCTTGTTTTTGCCATTTTAATTTATATACTTGTACATTTCACATACTGATGTCCTTTGGACCTGCATCATTTTATGATGCAGAGACAAAGGACAGAGCCCCTCAGTAGGCGTATCATCAGGCGATTTAGTGTTTCTACTACTAGCCAGTGGTGAGATCTCTTTGCAGTCAGAGGCTCCTTAATGTTATCCCTTTCAGTTT
Source organism: Solanum aculeatissimum (assembly GCA_038996855.1). Lineage (NCBI taxonomy): Eukaryota > Viridiplantae > Streptophyta > Magnoliopsida > Solanales > Solanaceae > Solanum > Solanum aculeatissimum. The sequence continues at coordinate 2,267 of JBCEWC010020168.1, forward strand.
CAGTTATTTTCTTTTAGTTTGAGATAGTCGTGGCATGTCGTGGTACCCACTCTTTAGTTATGACTTGTAGAGGCTTCATAGACTAGTAGATAGTATTTCAATATCTCTTCCAGATTCTTGATTTCTTAGTTAGTCTGGTTTATTACAATTTCAAACATTGATTTAGTAGTTGTGTTTAATTCTAGCCTATCATTATTGCTTAAGTCTTTCGCTGAGTAACCTAGTCACGCCAAGTGATTCACTCCATCAGAAATAATTTTTAAGTGTCGGCCACGTCCAGGGTGTAGACTCGGGGCGTAACACTTTCCTAAACGCACAAACAAACAAAATGTTAATCTTAATTCAAAATAATGCATAGTAAAAGTCATGATCACTGACTCAATTAAGGTTCACGAGAATGCAACCATGAGCAACAATTCAAGAGTCAAGGTAGAGGAATAACAATAATATCAATGGATAATTCAATAAGACTCTAAGGATGAAGAATTAACTCAACTCAAAATTTCAAGACAATTAGGACTCAACTCAACTCACACTCAACTCAATCTCATAACAATCACAATTTGTACTTTCCAAACGCAAGTCATGCATAAATTCAAATATGATCCTCAATCAGGGTCCATGCAAATGGAGATATAAACATGCATTCAAATCGTATACTCAACTCATGAACATCATCAACATGACAATAGATAACTCAAGAATTCAATTCAAGGAACTCAGAAACTCAAACTCATCTCAACTCGGATCAATAAAGATGAAAGGGCACGTAGACGAACCCAGTCCAATGTTGTGTTAGCCTTACATAACTGGAATGAAGATTAAACACTCAAAAATTGAAGAATCAACTGACTTCTCTTGAAATCTAGCTTTTTCTTTTGTCCTTAGCCCTAATTCTTGAATTTGAATAACATAAACTGACTAACCAGGAATATACTTAAGAAGTGTTTTAAGGTTGAAAATGGTCTTAGGAAGTTGTGGATTATGTATAGCAGGGGTGGAAAAAAGACTAGAATGTCCCTTATTAAAAGTATCATCCGGAATACAATGGTGGAGCAAGTCCGCGACGCGGACTTGTTTCATTTCAATTCATTTTCTTCTGAAACACATTAAACATATTCATCATATGCGTTTTATGAAATAATACATAAATCGCACTCAAGGAGCACCTTTTATGAAGAAAACCATAAATCACATTCTTCGGGTACATTTTATGAAGAAAAAGTGTAAAATAAATCATCTTAGGGCAGGTCCGCGCGACGCGACCTGTTACACACCCTTCTGGTTAAGCAATTTTGCTCCAAAAAAAATTATCTTTTGATCTGGTTGACCTAAAGTTCAACCGAGACCACTTTCCCACAAAAACTTTCATCTTGATCGATATTTGACCTCGAATTTGCCAAAAAAATTTGAGATGATGTGCTATGCAAGTAATCTTTCATCTAGGGATATTTTGATAATTTTCAGGGTGTAACATGACTGAACTTATAGATATCCCCGATTTTGTCCCATTGGTGGAATAAAAACTAAACTCATCAGATTTTTTTCTATAATTTGTTCACTCGAAATTATATAGCCGCACTATGATTCAAGTTTTTTTTAAAAAGTAATTATATATATTAATTTGTACAAAAAATATTTGTAATGATTAACAGAAATAGTTAAAGCATGCATGCTTAAGAAAGAGTTTTCTATTAAATAAAATATGTAAAAAATAAAATAAAATAAATTAAACTAATTCTTGACCTCTCAAAATTGAACACTATAATGATACCTTTTTAATTACAATAAATTCAAAGTTAACTAATTACCCTCCTTCAATTCCTTTAAAAACATCTATTAGTTGAGACGCACGTTTCAAAAGAAAATGAAGGATCCATGAATAAAAAAAAAAAAGTCAAAGACCAATCACTTGTCATTTGTATTTACACCAAAATAAATAATTTAGCAATAAGTTATACTCATTAAACAAGCCTTTAACTTCTTTTGATTTGTCCTATTAGTTATTGTTTTGGGGAAAAAATGGGTCGTGGGGTCGGTATTTTATTTTGAATTGGTTTAATCATATATAAAAAAATCTTACCGAAAATTAAACTTATACCCCATTGAAATAAAATATTTATATTCATATATTCCTTTACATTTATGCCCCCGTACTATTAAAATTTATGTGTTGATGTCAATGTCCACCTTGTATGATATACCAGTATGATATATATATATACTGACAGAGGATTAAACACAGTCTTATATGATATCGATATGGTATTAATATCCCGATAGAGTATCACAGAGAATATATTTTCTAATGATTTATAATCTAATAAATAAGTTTGTGACTTTAATAATTTTCTTTTAATTGTTTTATGTATTAAAAAAAAGCTCAAAATTATATGATACCGATACGGTATCAATATACCGACAGAATATCACAAGAATATATTTTCTACTAATTTAGAATTTAATAAAAATTTAGTGACCTGAATAATTTTTTCTTAATCGCTCTATTTCTTAGAAAAGAGCTCAAACTATATGATACAAATAGGGTATCAATATACTGATGAAATATCACAGATAATTAAGCTTTAGTCCTAGATGATATAGATATGATATCTATATACCGACAGAGTATCACAATGAATATATTTTCTACTAATTTAGAATTTAATATTTTTTTAATTATTTCTTAAAATAAACATAATCTCATATGATACCAATATGGTATCAATATATCGTCAGAGTATCACAGAGGATTTAACTCATTCTATATGTTACTGATATGGTATATATATACCATCAGAGTATCACAAATGATTATTTCATAGTATTCATGCTAACATCATCATGACATCATGGACGAAATAAAAAAGAGAAAGTGGGGCAAGAAGGTAAATAGATTGCGTTACAGGTCCATTAAGGATAAATAGTTTGGGTTGGGTCATTAAGAGTAAATAATTTCACATTGTGTTTATTTGTATAGTTTAGAATTGAGGATTCGAGAAAGGATTCTTCATTACACCCAAGAAAGTTGATACTATCCATCTTCTCCGATCATCAATTTTGAGCTTCTCCAGTCCTGAAATAGTTACAGAAAGCAGAGGCATCAGTCAGCAAATCATTCAAGAATCAAGAATCAATTTTCAGGTGATATCTTTCTATTTACTATTTAATCAATTATACCCTTCTAATTCGTACCTTATATTTCTTCGTTTTTACGTATTGTGTTGTCCTTTCCATATATTTCTAGATTTATCATATATTTCTATATTTATCATTTATTCTATCTTGTGAGCTAGTATTCCATATTTGTTGACTTTTACCATAGATTTTCATAGTTTATTATCTCGTTTAGAGTAGCAGGCTAATAGGTTAGTATGATTAGGTTGATGTTTGATTTTGAGGTATAGTAGGGTAGTAAGATTAGTCACGTTTTTATATCCCGGGTTGTCATTATTCGTCATATATGTTATTTTTTATAGTTTTACACACTACATGAACTTTTTGTTAGTAGTTGGTCTTCTTGTTTCCTTTTCTTTTCCTTTCCCTTTTTTTCATATCTAGTTATTCTGATTATGGATTTTTGAGGCGAGGATTCCCAGGAAATAACCTCTCTACCTCTGAGGTAGTGGTAAGGTTTGCGTACATTTTACCCTCCCCAGACCCCATTTGTGGAATTTCACTGGGTATATTGTTATTGTTGTTGTTGTATAGTTTTCCCAAAATATTAACAGAGATAAGTTATGAAAAAAATCTAATGAAGTGTTATGAAGGTATAAAGTAGAAGAACAAGAACGTAGAGAGAAAAATTCTTATTGTTTTTACATAATATTAAGTTGTATTTTACAATGAACGAAACCCTTATATTTATAGGGAAAAAACTAACTTGGTCTTCGAGTAAGAAACTTATTTGATTTCCAAGTAGGATTCCTAATTCTTAAAGGAATCCACATAATAGACATTTACTACAAATTAAACATGTTTATAACATGAAGATTGTTTTTTTAAATTCATCCAACAAGAAAATAATAAGTAATAAATAATATTGTAAAAATCAAATAAAGATGAGGTTTTTAGTTTTGTCGCTTAACTTGGTGAGAATTATTAGTAGCTAGGATTGTCAAAAGGATATGAAAAAACTACCGGACCTAACCATACCGATATTTTTATTATTTTTTAATAAAATCATGGACTTTTATTTAAACCGATATCAGTTCCAAAGAATTAAAGTGTTTTTCAAAAACACACTTAGAAAAATATTTTATTAAAATATTTTTAGATTATACTTAAAAAAATCGAACTGTCACGATACCGAAAAACAATTGATATGATTGGAATGGTTTTAAAAAAATAATTTTGATCATACATTATAAAAATATTCAAAATATTGGGATGGAATAAATTTAAAAAATAACTGGCTGAACCATTTCATTAACACCCATTAATTAGTTTCATATCAAAACTATTCTCAACCCTAAAGTCACTCCTCTGCTTGACCAGCTGAACTTTATAACACCTCTCTCATGTCATACAATATATTTATGTATATATCATATTAGTAAAAAAATTCACATATTTACACGTGAATAACATGTTTATGCGTATGACATGAGATGAACGTATTTAAATTTAGTTAATCAAGCAAAAACATATTTATAATATTAGTAATAATTCGCGAACAAAACTAATATTTAATATTAGGTTCAGAAGTGTTTTTCAATCTTATCTCTTCAAAAAATACATGAAAAGAATTACTTGTAGGAATCAACATAGTTGTTGGTAACTTAAATTCAAAAAGAATTTTAAAACATCATTACATCACAATTAAAGAAAAAATGTTTATAGCTAATCCAATATATTAATATTGTTAGTTAATTTAATATACTAACCAACATAAATTCATGTTGGTGAAATTACAAATAGCAATTGAAAAATAAAATGAAGAAACCAAATATTCTTCAGGCTGAGGCGCGGATATCTCGCTTTCTTTAAGGAGATTCAAGCCCACTGCAGCAAATATTTTCACCGGTTCAGCAGTATTCCTCTTGACTTGTCCCCTCCAAGATACAACAGCCTAAACACAAATGTGTAACTCAACAAACTCTGGACAAGAGTTGAGTCTCAAGCTCCACAAAAAGAACACATCATTTCAACTAATAAGAACTCTTTTTTTATGACTAACTTTTATGCACTCTAAGTATTCTTCTCTTGTATTGTATTTTCTACCAAAACAAATGAAGACTTTCACTATTTATAGTTGAGAAAGTCTTCCATGCAATGAATAGGAAGATAATGAGGTAGTTAATAAAGAAAATAAATGGATTATAAGTTACAAAATATAATAGAAGAATAAATAGTGAAATAAAGAGAGAGTTGAATGGAGAAATGATGGTCATGGTTGACCACCTTTCTGCCAACGTTCACTATCAGGGAATTAATGCCTATGGAAATTAACATTATATGAGAGAGTAATGGGGCAGTAAAGCCACCAACAATGATGACTAGAGTTGGTCCTCCAACTAACTAAACAAAGTCAAAGGATAGGAGGTTATGCACATTTTATAATATTAAAAATAACATTAAAATGCAACCAACAATTCATAGAATAATGCATAAATTATTAATATTACTAAGCAATTAAAAATATATCATACCTAAATCTTTTTAATTAATATGCTACATTTTTATATAAAAATAATATATTATATTATATAATTATAAAAAATATCTTCGATTCAGTTGAATTATTTCTTTAATATTTTTGAACAAAATCAAAATAGAATCAAATATTACAGTATCAATTTTAAAAAATATAAAATCAAATGAAGTCAAACTAAATAAACACAAGTTTATTTAGGGTTTGTTTGGAAAACTACCAGGTAATTGAAATTGATGTAATTATTAGGGTAGTAATTACACACTCTTGTAATTACACTGTCTTGTTTGTTTGTCAGAGTGTAATTACAGTATACTTATAAGTGCGTTGTTTGGTTGCACGACTGTAATTACAAGTTTATATTAAATTTTAAAATAAAAATTAGCTATCAAAAATAAAAAAAATTTATATTTAGAAAAATAAGGGTATTTATAAATAATATTAAATGAAGTATTTAAGATATATGTTGTCTTTTGAAAATATATTAACTAGTAAATATATATTCTTAATTAATATTATAAAAAAAATTATTTATATTTTTTAAATTAGTAATTTTAATTAAATTAATCATAAAAACTAAAAGTACAAAATTTCGACGAACATAACAAAATGCATATTTGACAAAAATGTTAATATTATAAATGTTAGTAATATTGAAGAAAAGAAAAACGTAACACTATAACCTTATTCAACAATGAATTCTACTTTAATTTAAAAATTAGAATAAATTAAAAAATAAATAATATAAAAAATACCTGAAATCACATGAAGAAGTAAAATATAAATAATAAAAAACCTTATTTTTAGAAAATATTAGAATAATAAAAATAAAAAATTTAAAATTATAAAAATAAAAAATAAATTAAAACAAAAAAGTAAAAATAAAAATAAAAGAAAGAAAAGAATTTTAAATTTTTTATGTATTCACATGGTGTAATACACCAATTGCCCTCCCTTGAGAATTCAAAAATGTAATCACACAATTCCATTCTTCAATTTGGATATATTTTGCTCATTGGAGTCAAATAGTTTTTTAAAGAGACCCAAAAAGGTTCCAAGGACGAAATTACCCTCAATATACAATTACAATAGTCAATTTTCTGGGTTTAATCTGACGCTTCTCCTTGCATCTTCTTCAATGTCGTAAAACCCTAGCACCAAAACACGATTCGGATTTAAAGGTTCGGGTCAAGTTCTTCCGGCGAGAATGGGTCGACCGGAACCCTATGTGATCTATGCCCAAACTTTCCAGCACCCCCAACTCGATGAGTTTGTAGACGAGGTAACTCTCCTCTTTATCTTTTTCTTGTTCCCTCTTCACTGAACATCTAATGCTGTTATATAGGCAAAACTAACTAGTTCTGTTGGTTCACTTAGATATTTATATGTCACTGCGGAATACCCTTCTTAGGTTCTTGAGAAATCTTTGTTTCTTAAAGGCAAATTATTAATATCGGAATGACGTAGAATGGATAATGGAATAGATATACAGGATTCATATAGTGGAAACCTACTAGGTTTATTGAAGATGCTTTTTTTTTCCTTGTAAATTAATTGATGTCATTGCTCTATTGTCTGTGTGCTGCCAGGTGTTATTTGGAGACACGGTTGTTATCACTTCTTGCGAGATTGTTGAACATAATGCCCCTTCCGCATGTCCTTCGCTGAAGCTTGTGGGGTACGGTTCCTATTCATATTTGCTTGTTCGGTTATGTGTAACAGCACAGGTCTTGGTGGTTGTCATTAATACTTGAATTAAGCTTTCACTAAATGTAGTATGCAGCATGAAGTAATAATGCACAAAAGGTGTATTTAATCTGTCGCCGGGAGTGAATTCAAAGATTTCTAGGTTGTAATTACTGTTGATGTTTTATTGCATTGGTGTTGGTTTTCTGACTTTCTCACATACACACAAACATTCTTGATAAACCATATATTATGCTTACTGTGGAAGGGGTGGTGGTTTTGAGACTACCAGACGCTCAGGTTATCAATGTTGACATAAGAAGTAAGGAAGCAAAACAAAAAGGATTTGTCTGAGATGTGTCATTCTGTAGAAAATGCTAGGAGTGTAATTTGTCAAATACTCAAAAGACTTGTTAGATATAAATATTTGCTCGTGTTGATAAAAGTAATATAAGGCTGAAGCTTTAGGGTTTGGTTCTGCTCAGCTTTGAATGTGTTTTACTCTCTTTGTGATGCTGATGCATCTGGTGAATGCAGGGAAAATATTTTCGTTTGATTTCTCAGTTTTTAATTTTGAAATTAAAGAAGAAAACTTTTACATGATCATCTTTTTCAAGACAAAAGCCGAAAGTCTATGTCAAATACTGATAAGTTTATGATCTTCTTTTTCATATGAGAGCAACTGTCGTTAATGAGGAGGTATACAGTGAAAATTATTTTTTTGGTGCACAAGTAGAGCTAATAAAAAAAGCCTGACAGCTGCAGTACCTTTGGAGGTCAGTAAAGTAGATCTTTTGGAAAATTCTAGCTTTTGCTATTCGTAAGTAGATAGTGTAACCAGAAGTGCATCTCTCAACCAGATTTATATGGGATCTTGCTGTTAGTTCTTCACCAACACGCTGCTATGATTTTTGAGTGGAAGACAAAGCGATCCTGAAAGATGTCACATTGTCTCCAAAATCTGCTTTTATGCTGTTAGAGCAAATTTACTGGAGATTGGTTGAAGAGGCTTATACTCTTCTGTGAAATTGTTATCATCTTGCTTTTCTGGGGCTTGGTGGAATTATGACTAGATGAGCTATATATGTGTTGTCATGATTGTTATGACTTATGAATACCTCTTTAGACCCTTTCATGAAAGTTTATCTAATTCTAACTAAAAATGAGTATTTCTCTTGACGTACGATTTGACACTACCTTTCATTTTGTTTAGGGCCACTTCACCACCCTCATTTGCTTTGGAAGTTTTTGTCCATTGTGAGGGAGAGACAAGGTTTAGGCGTCTAAGTCAGCCTTTCCTGTATTCCCATTCTTCATCAAATGTGCTTGAAGTTGAGGTACCAAGTAAAATTTGTGTAATTCTTGTCTTATTCATATTACAGACTTGAACAGTGGGTTTAGTGTTTAGGATTTTGTTGTAAGAACGAAGAATTAATCCATATGATGGTC
>JBCEWC010020169.1:0-11053 GCA_038996855.1 Solanum aculeatissimum
TGTCCAAACGGCCTCTCTAGGCCCCAAAATGACCCGTTTTGCGTTCGGCTACTTAAACTCCACCCGTGGCCACCAAAATTCAACCACTACCATTATAACACCATACAATACCAACCATAAGAGGTTTCAAAAATTTTCGGGTCGTTACAATTTACTATTGTTTGCTTTTTTCGTGCCTGACCATTTTACATTATTGTTCTGATTTCGCTGAGATTTCAACATGTAGTTTAGAGAAATATCATTTTCATCGATTTGAATATGATGTATGTGTTGTGAACCAGATAATTAGCACCTCTTTACGCTTGTTAAAGCAATAGTCAATATTGGGTTAAGTTCGGTAAATTTGATCAATTTTGCTTGATTTTGTTATTTCTGTTAGATTCTCTTACCATCAAAGTGCTTAATTTTAGTGATTGAATTTATCTTCTCATTAATATTTATAGTCGATTTAGTCTTTTTCGTACTGAAATCAATCTCTTTTCTAGCTTAGACCTGCTATCTTATACCATATACCATTATTAATAGTCGTCTTGTCTTAATAATATTGAGACATATTCTTACTTGCTTGTATTATAGGAAGAATATATTTTGCTTCTTGACTGATTGAGAAATATTAGTTGGCGTGATTTTTTTCCTAATATGTCACTTCTATAATTTGAAGTATCCTTATTTTTTGTATAATTAAATAAAATCAGTGGTAATTGATTTAATTTTCTGTTTATGGTAATTTGCTTAATTTACTTACCTTCTATTTCTCTCCCTACCCCATTATCTAAACGACCCCTTCTCTTAGACTCTTCTTCAGACAAAAAAAAGAAAATTCCACCTCTGCTTCGAAAACTCTTTTTTCACTTTGCTTTTTTTTAAAAAAAGAAATTTATAATTTTCTTTGCAACATTGTTCTATCAAGATCAAGTTTGGATTTTCAACTAGCTGTTGGATTTAACTGGTCAGTGTTTATCTTATTTGCATACATATTCTTGAATTATTTGTTTACTTAAATTATTATTTTATATATTGGTACTGTTAGTTTCATTTTAAGTGTTGCAGGTCTTAATTTCTTGCAAAATGTAAGGACGAAAGAGTTCGCCAGGGACGGAGATGGATTCAGAAGGCTTTGAAGTTTTTTTTACTCAATCATGTTGTATTTTATTTTTAAGTTGTGATGTAATAATTTAATAGTAAAAATTAAGGATTTAATTAAAGGGGAGGAGGGGTATGTATGTGCTAACTCCATCCACTGATAAAATCTTCCCAGCTGGAGTCATAACCATATATGGCACATTAAGAGTCTCAACTCATTGTTCTAAAAATATAGCAAAAGACGAGATATATACGAATAAGTAGAATCAGGATCAATAAGAGCATATGTCTCATGAGCATTGACAGTAATAATACCTGTGACTACAACATTAGATCCCTCAACATCCTGTATGGCCATAACAAATAATCTCGCTAGTCCATATGCTCTCTAAGCAACATGTGATCCCTATCGACCTTGTCCACGAGTACCTTGTGGAGCGGCCCTAGCTTGCTGAACCTGAGCCTGAGTATCTGCCGCATTCTACTGCACCTGTGTAGTAGCTTGACTAGTACTAGAATCTCCCTTAGGACAAAATTTAGAAATATAACCTCTTTCACCACAAGTAAAACAAGGACCACCAATATCAAAGCAGTGACCAATGTGATTCCTATCACAATTAGAACACCTTAGATGTTGTCCGGACTAACAGAAATTATCACCCTTCTTCTGCATTTGTTGCTGACCCTGTCTAGTTGGATAACCGCTCTTAGAAGATTATGCCGCCGACTCTGACTTAGTAAGCCTAGACTTCTCACGATGAAATTCACTCTTTCCTCAAGATGGAGCACCACTAAATTCACCTGTATTACGTGTCTTTTTTCTTTCTCGCTTGATTTTCTCCATCTTCCAATAAGACTCACAACAAAGAGTAATGTCAACCACATCTGAATTTGTACCATTTTATACATCGTGTATCACAGAACCACGATAACGGTGCTCTAGTCCATCCATAAATCTTCTCACTTTCTCCCTTGGATCTGCAATAAAAAATGGGACATACCTGGATAGTTCAGTGAATTTGGCCTCATACTCTGTAACTATCATATTGCCCTTACGCAAATCATGGAACTGACGTCTCATATCATCTTGTTTTCTTAATGGAATAAATTTATCCTTAAACATTACTAAAAACTCTAACCAGGTGATAGGTGGTGACCCTACTTGTCTACCTCTCTAAATAGAAGTCCACCATGCCTCTGGAGATCCTAAGGACATAAAAGTGATAAATTCCACACCACGAGTCTCCTTCAACCCTAATGCAGTAAGTACCTTTTCACAATGATCAATGAACTTTTGAGGCTCAATAGAAGTTGGGATCACATAAAACTCTGGTGGCTTAAGGTCCATGAAATTCTTAAGATAAATGGGTTGGGTTGAAGTTGCAACTGGATGACCAACTTGTTGAGGGGCCAAATGTGGTGATTGAATCTCCTCAACATTTAACTGAACCTGTTCCTGCATTTGTGTTGTAGTCTGAGGAGTTGGGATTCCCCCTGATTAGGCACCAATGTCTGTAACACATTTAACAATCTCATTACAACATCTGTAGGTAAGGCGATAGTAGGTGCAACAGATGACTCTATTTGTGGAGCATCCTGAACAACTTGTTCCTGCACTTTCTTTGGGGTAGCAACTCGAGTTTATCCCTCATTCATAACTCCTGATTGAGGTGCAGTAGATGTCCTAGTTCGACCCCTAGTAGGATAAGACCTACCCTGACTGTCACTGGAGGTAATACCATATCCCCCACCACATCCCATAGTTGTATTAGATCGAACAACAGAGGAAGAGTCACGTCTCTTATCCATCTGCAAAAAAATATTCAAAGGTTAAACTTTATTCAACTCAATGCATGAATAAAGAATGAAAAAGAGAATACATCCTAAATGTTTAGTAGCCTCAAGGTCATAAGTATGGGAGCCTACATACCCATGAACAAGACTCTACTAAAAACTGCTCCATGACCCGGGACTTAAAGCCTAGCCTCTGATACCAACTTTGCCACATCCCAAAAGACCCTCTAGATGTGACTGCTACCCGCCAATACTATCTGTGAGGAGAACCAAACATCTATACACACATCCAAATTATCAAAGAACAAAGATATAATATGTGCAACACCAAACTTCATCATTACTCATTAAAATGGAATAGTTATTAAACCAATATCGCATAGAAACTTTATGAAAAGAAATAATCACTTAACAAAATATTTCTAGCCCAAATCCCACAATAAATTCATGGAGCATCTATTAGAGAGACATGAGTTCAAATGTCGGGCATGCAAACCCCAAGAAAAAATATAAGCTATACTAGATAGAGCTAAAACAGTAGCCTCCACGGATAATGTGAAGACTCACCTTAACAACAGAGTCCATGGGAACGAACTTATCAGCCACAAGTATCACCCTCTACAATAGTATCTACATTGACGTGCAAGTAAGGAGTGAGGCATATATAAATATAACCTAGTAAGATACTCAACTCGCTACGTCAATGCCCCTAGAACAAGAGTTGTAAAATACATGTGCACAACGAATATACATAAATAATATACATAAGGATATACTTCATAATAAGCTTAATAAGTTGAAACAAATGTTCACAAAGGTCACTACATGTCTCAACTCAATCCACATTTAGAACTTGTCATAAACGATAAGGAAGGAGATCAACCCATCACCCCAACAAATCCATGACAACATTTATAATGCTCTAAAAGTATACTACGACAGTGTGTACAAAGCTCCTAACATATTACGACAACATGGGTATGCCCCTAACATATTATAACAACTATGTAAGCCCCTAGTAATCACATTACAGTAATAAGGAAGGGTATCCAACATCACACCACATATAACTTATAAAAATATTTGATATTCTTCTCAAAATAACATATCTAGCCAAGGCTAATTAAAGAACATCAACTCTGTCAAGCACATGCTTGTCCCAACACACACTAGACAAAGAAAAATATATTTTTTCGAATGAAAAGCAAGCACTAAAGTTTAAAGTCTCACTTACCTTATTATTGACAAGTTCCACAACCTTACACGCGTAGAACATCCACCAAAACAACCCCTACTTGCCTCAATCTATGAAAAAATATTGATTATTGATATCAATTATGTTGACCAAACTCAAGTCCCAATATCCCTAATCTTCAATTTAGAGTTAAACCTTAATACTCAATGCCTTGGACTATAAATTGAAGTAAAAACATTCTTAATCTCATTGTTAAAACTTAATTGGTGAAAATTCTGATAAATATGTTTTCAACTAACAAGAGCACAAGCCAACAAGAAAATACCTGCACTTTATCACCTAAAACAGTGGTACAAAGATGGTGGGTTTCTCAATGCATATGGTGGGTTCGTTTGAATGATTTTAAGTGATCATATTTTACTTCAATCATGCATATTACTCTTGAATTTTCTAATTTAAGTCCCTATGCATAAATCCACCATGATTTGAACTAGGATTATATGATGAACCATCTTATGTTAATGAAAGACTTTATTACAAGTTGTGCAAGACATGAATGTTATGAATGACTGAGGGTTATCAAATATGTTATGATTCCATGGAAATGCTATACAAATTATGCAAGATTATGAAGCCCTTGTTATGATGTTATGGTTTTAATGAGTTACTCCTATTGTGATATTATGAGTTACAAATTTATGCATGCCATGATTATGCTTATGTATTCCATGAGACTAGGCTTAGCACAGAAAAAGGCTTAAAGTGGGGCCTTGACCTAGGTGGTCCTTATATAAAGGTTTGATCTCATAACTACGTGCTACTATAAGATTTATGTATTATCTAGTGTATCCATATATAGCTCTATGTTCATGTTTTAAGTACTGAAATGGGTTTGATCTCGTAAGGTAAAGCACTCACCAAAATGGGTTGGATTCAATAAGGTGAGCTATAGTCTACCTTGACAAGTAGACTACTCTTTTTTGGTATGGAGGCAACATCGCGATTCCAGGTAGTAGCTTGCATGGTCTTAGTGTCGGTTAAGGTCTCCTCCCATATATGTATATGCTATGTTATGAAATTATATTTTACCTCCCATGCATGACTTAATTAAGTCATCGATCATTCATACCATATTCAACTTATTGCCTTTGTTTATGATTATGCATCTTGTCTAATATAGCTTATGATTTCTTTGTTGAATAACATCTCACATACTTAGTACATTCAAAGTACTAACACATACTTTTTCCTACATGATTTAAATATGTAGGGGTCAGAGCTCTTCCATACCACCTCCTGTGGCTAGTATGACGTGTGAAGATCTTTGCTTGTGGTGTGTCCTCCATTTCGATGATAATATCCATTTTATATATACTTTACTTATGTTAATACATTAATGCTTTTATTTTTTTTACTTTTTAGGGTGAGCCTGAAACATGTCTTGGTCCCCATTCCACTTATAACTAGAGGTATTGTTGGATAACATGCTATGTATGAATCAAGCGACGCTTTGTATCTATGGAGATTTTTCCTTTGCCCCTATCATTTATATGTTGTTTCTTCTAATCATATTAGTAAGGTGGTGAATTTCCTAAGTCCCTATTCCCCATAAAGTGTGTCCCATGTTCTCTTCTCTTAGATTTACTTGTTGTGATTGTATGATGAAAGTTCCATGATCTCTTATCCCATAGAGTGCATCCTAAGTCCCAAATCCCCTTAGTACTAATTGATGATGGTTGAAACACACTTCTTAACCAAGGTTGTGCTCACATATTCTAGGAAGATTGTTTGCGATACCTTCGGGTTTCTCATTTGACATGTCATACCTAGGCCTTAGGCTTGGATCCTGACAAGCTTGGTATCAGAGCACTTGGTTTATAAATAATCCTCAGATATCCAACATATCTTATTGAGTAGAGTCTTGTTCATGGTTGTGAACTATACCATAACTATGAATGATAGATTATGAGGCATTTAGGAAATAACTCACTTCTTCATGATCTATTTCTTGCCTTAGGGCTTGTCTGAAGACTTCCTATATCTAATGATTGTTCTTTGAGTTTCTCGATAATTCCACAACGAAGAATGCCACCAAGGGACCCTATCCCCGATGAGGACCAAGCCCCTCCAGTGCTACAAGCTTCCTAAGTGGAAGGGATTATTCCTGCCGAATATCAAAATATCATCACAATATTGGCACAATCCGTGACCAACCAAGTTAACCAAAGGGCCCAAGCTCCTATTGCTCCTACTCCGGCCTTAAGGGTGAGGGACTTCACTAGAATGAATCCTCCAAAGATTCATGGCTCTAAAGTGGAGGAAGATCCTCAAGTGTTTATTGATGAAGTGTACAAGGTCCTAGCTAGCATAGTGGTAAGCTTGGAGGAGAAAGCAGAACTATCAACTTATCAACTAAAAGGTCTTGCAAAATGGTTCACCCAATGGAAGATATAAAGGGTGGATGATGAGCTTATTCATTGGGAGGAATTCAAAGTCGTCTTCCTTGATCGCTTCTTCCCATTAAGCTAAGGTAGGCAAAGACGGTGGAATTCATGAACCTCAAACAAGGCTCCATGAGTATGAGGGAGTATTTTCTCAAATTCAATAATCTCTCAAAGCATGCTCCTCACTTGGTTGTCGATCCCAAGTAAGAATAAAAATTTTATATTAGGAGTGTTCGATTTGGTCAATGAAGAGTTCCACACCACTATGCTTATAGGGGAGATGGACATATCTCTACTCATGACATGACGTATCTCGGCTCATGAGATATGCCAAGATTCTTGAGGGAGAGAAGCTTAGAAAGAGGAATATGGAGGAGTCCAAAAGGGCTCATTATGAATGTTGATTCCGAGGTGTTAAGGGTGGATAAAATGGTTGTTTTTAACAAGGACACAAATTTCAATGCCAAGGATCATCAAATGCTCCAAATAAAAGGTTGTTTAATGATGGGCTATAAAACCCTAAAGTCCAAGGTGGTAATGGTAGACTAATATTTCCTAGGTACAAAGTGTGGAAAAATTATGGTGGCAAATGCTTGAAAGAGTTGGGTGCTTGTTGTGGGTGTGGCAAGTTAGGCCACAAGATTGTTGATTGTCCAAATGCTTCAAACAAGAGTAGAGATGTCCGTCCTCTAGGGCATAGTGCTCATGGAGGTCAAGAGGAACAAGGTGGTCAATAAGGAGATGCTCAACATCATAATTATTTTTATGCTCTTCAAGGGAGGCAAGGGGTGGATGTAGCACCTCCCAAAGTACCTCAGAAAGACCCTAAGGTGTATTTTTTGAATATCTTAAAATTCATAAGTTATTTCGCAAATCTGACTTCAAATTATTTTTTAGAAGGCAAAATTTTATAGGAAAAGGGTCACCTTCAATTTTTAGATCACCCATATCAAAATATAATTTTTTAATAAAATTACACGGACCAGAAGAGTCTACATAGATGCGCATCCTGCCCCTCCCTCTCTTAGTTCAAATTATTTTGAGTTTTGTTTCTTGCTTGGAAGGTTAGTTGGGACCTATCCCATCACCTTTATATATGTAAATGCATGAAAATTCTTTTATTTTTAGACCTAATCCTCTCTCTAGACACTCTCAAATCCTCTCAAACTTCTCTTAAAATCCTTATCACGTTCTCTCATATTTCTTGGAGATCAACCTTTCTCCAATGAAGAAAAAGCTTCAAAAAGCATTTCTCAAAGTACTTCAAGACTTCTTCTTCAAGTTTCAAGGATCAAAGGTATGTAGGTTTCTTCATTCATGGGCTCTTTCACCCATAAAGTCCCAAACCTAATTTACTAAATTCTTCAAGTTTTAATTATAATTTCTTTTGGGTTCTTCCTAATTACTTCTATTAAGTATGAATTATGTCAAAATTCTCCATCTATTGCATGGAATTGCATAATTTAATTTTAAGGGTTTTCAATTATGAAGTTATGTTATGATTTCTAAGCTATGAAAGTTATGATACCATGAGTTATTATGAGAATGATGATTTTATAAAATGAATTGTATGATTCTATATCTTAAGTTCAAAGATGACATGCATGATTGTGGAAGGTTATTTTAAGGATGATTAAATTGATGATTTTCATTAAATTGATGCATTGTCCTCTTGAGTTATATGATTTGAAGTTTACTTGCATGAGCCCACCCAATTGTCATATCAAAGTTTCAAAGGAAGACGTGATTTCCAAAGATGAGGTTTCAATTACAAAAGTTATGAAAGCTTATGACACCTTATGAAAGTTAAAGTTATGATGTTTTGAATCCCTCTTTTGAAAGTTAAAGATGTTGAAGAGAAAGTCTCACCTAAATATCAATCCTTTTTTTAAAAAGTGGGACAAGCCGTACATCTGGATCTTAAGTTTAGATGAGCTACACTATATATATATATATATTTGATGATGAAGCTGTGCTTTCAATGTTTATAATGATTATGATTATGCATATGTTTTCAAATATATGTTGTGAGAATGACTTAGCATCGAGTGGGGCATTGAGGTGGGATTCGATAAGGAAATTCTAGTAGCAACCCTGTGTCTCCCTAAATATGTGGAACCATAGGATCTCTTGTTGTCTAAGCTTAGGCTAGTGGATCCATGTAAGCCATAATGTTCATAAGATATGCACGTGAAGTTTTAATTTTTGAGTTCTACCTTGGCAAGTAGATTTCCCTTTCCCCTATAGAAGGAGTTCATTGGCCTTTTCCAATGGAAGGAGTTCGTTGGATTCCATGTAGTAGCTCACATGATCTATGTCGATTAGGGTCTTCTCTCATAGTATGATGTAAAGAAGTTGTGTTTTTCATACAAGTTTCCATTAAAGCATTCTCATGTATGACATATTGAGCTTGTATTCTATTGTATATGATTATACATCTTGCATAGAAAGCTTATTATTTATTATTCCATTGCACTCTACATACTAGTATATTTTAAGTATTGACGCATACGTTTTGCCTACATCATCTAACCATATATGGACCAGAGCTCCTATTCATCCTCCTTCACATGGAAAGCTTGGTTTGTAAAGATAATTGAGTGGTGAGTCCTCCATTTCGCCAACAAGATCTGATATCTATATTACTATGTTGAGACTTTATTTCATTTTACTTAGTACTTTAGGTTAAGCTTCAGAGTAGTCTTTGCCGTCCTCTTACTCATGTTTTAGAGGTGTTGTTGGATAATACTAGATTATGATGCTATGCAATGTACCTATGATGAGATTTTGGGCTTTTATGGAGACTTATCCTTTAGTTTTTATCCCCTATGTGATGTTATTTGATGTTGTTATTGTAGACAAAAGTTATGAAATTCTTAAGTCCTTACTTCCTCATAGCTTGAGTCATACTTACCCTTCCCTTAGTAAATTTCTTGCTATGTGATTCATGCAAATCCTATTTCTTTATTCATTCCCATAGTGTGAGTCCAAAGCCTCTATTCCCTTCGAAATTATTTGTTGATGCTTGTTTTATAAGCAACCAAGGATGTGCAAATAATATACTAAGAGGTCTGTTTGGGTTACCCTCAGGTTTCCCATTCGTCATGTCGCACCTAGTCCCTAGGCTCGGATCATGACAAAATTAGTATCAGGGCACTAGGTTTGTAAATGGTCTTCAAAACTCCAACACACCACATTGAGTAGAGTCTTATTAATAGGTGTGATGCACACCATATCTATGTATAATAGGCTATGAGGCGTTTTAAGAACTATTTTGCTTCATTGTAATTCATGTTGTTCCATTAGAAGTATCAAAGGTTATTCCTCTAACTAAAGATGCCATCTTTGTCATTTCTAAAAAATGCCACAAAGAAGAGCTCTAGTGCCAATGGATGTAGCCAAAGATCAAGCCCCTCCCGAGTGACAAGAAGAGAATTTTTCTTAGAAAGGTTGTCATTGCTCCTCAAGCACCTATCCCGGCAACAAAAGTTCATGACTTTATGAGAATAAATACATTGGAGTTTCATGGATAAGAACTTGATGAGGACCAAGTTGAGTTTATTGATGAGGCTTATAGGATTGTAGCCATCATGGGTGTGCATCGGGGGAGAAGGCCTTGTGGCCTATCAATTCAAAGGAATGGAAAAAGTTTTGTATGACCAATGGGTTGAAGAAATAGGGGAGGAAACGAGCCGAGTTGGTTGGGAAAAGTTCAAGGAATGTTTTTTGATAGGTGCTTTGCATTGGAGTTGATGGAGGCCAAAGTGCAAGAGTTCATAAACCTTAATAAAGGAAACATGAGTGTGAGAGAGTATTCTCTCAAGTTTACTAATCTCTCCAAGTATGCTCCACTCATGGTGTGTTAGTTCCAAGGGCTAGGATAAGTAAATTCATATTTGGTGTTTTAGATTTGGTCTCCAAAAAATGTAAAATGGTTATTATTATCAAACAGATGGATGTATCCCGCTTAATGACCTATGCGAAACAAGTTGTAGATGAGAAAGTGAGGGAGAAATTTAGGGAGTCCAAGAAAGCTACGATGTATGGTGGTGGACTTTTCCACAAAGGAAGTGGTCGCCATGGTAAATTCCAAGGCGGTCAAAAGCAAAGGAATCAAGGGAATCAAGGGTTATCTAATACTCCTCCACCAAAGTTCAACAAAAATGAGAGGTCCAACCCAAAACCCCAAGGAGGTGTAGGTGCACAAGCTTCACCAAATTATACAAAGTGGGGGATTCTCCATTAGGGTGAATGCTGAGCCGACCAAGATGGTTGTTATAAATGTGGTAAGCCCTACCATTTGGCAAGAGATTATAGGAGGGGGAACTGCAAAGCCTCAATGTCACGACCCGGATAGGGGGCCTAGATGTGACATGGAGAAAGAGAACCTGAAAGTCCTCGATCAAGCCATCATAGCATCATTACACTCATCATCAGTGCGGAAGCGCGAAAAATAACACATAACACATAAATTCTAGGGAATTGGGGACTTGGGATTCAATCTATGGGGACATTTCGGGAATGGGATAACATGAGT
>JBCEWC010020170.1:0-11053 GCA_038996855.1 Solanum aculeatissimum
GCCGAGGGCCTGTGCACCCCCGGGATTAGTCGGGGCTCTAAGAGACTCGGACACCCGGTGCAAATCAAAAAAAAAAAGTTGTGACAAATGTCATGCATTATCAATCAATCTTGATTTAGTTTGTAACAGAATAAATGATAGAAAACAATCCAATTAAATGATATCAATTAGTTGGGATTAAGGCCTGATTGTTGTTCTTTCAATAAAGTAATAATTTTATTAATAATGTTTGGATGCAAAATGACCCATATAAAAAAAATATACCGAAATATAGAAAAGCATACTGAAAAATTACTACCCGATCTTCTATACAGAAAGAATCTCGTGGGTGCACAAAATCTAATCAGGGATAAAAGGCTATTTTAGTATTCCAAACCCTGTATCTTTTCTTCCACCTATCACAATTCCCATTGAGCATGAAATCCCTCATAGTGTCTAGCATCACCCAAGTCATTCCAAACCAACACAAAACTTCTCACTATAACCTCGAGGCTACCAGATAATGAAGGCAGAGATAGTCAACGTCCTCAATCGAGCCCTTATACATGAAGCACCAACTAATGGAAGTATCCTTTCTCTTAGATTCTCAACTGTCAATGTCACTCCTCTTTTAGCTAGCCAAGTGAAGAATCACACTTTTCTCATTATCTTAGGTATCCAAATCAAAGTATGTGGAGATGCGACATCCTCCCTAACCAAAAGCTTCATACAATGATTAATAATTAACAACACACTATTCCCTGCTCCCTCCTTTATATGTCATGGTTATTATATCAAGTTCCTTTATTGTGAAGCAACCCAATTAGATTTTGGAGTTCTTCCATTTTCTAGTCATGAAAGTTTGTCATAAACCTTAATCCAAAAGGTTTCTCCATCTTGCATCATCCGGACACATTGGACTGTCATCTCCTTTTGGCATGAAATTCTAAATATGTTTGGAAATGTGTCTCAAAGTATTGTCCTCATCCCACCTATGCTCCCAAAAGCTTACTCTCCTCCCATACCCCTTGTCTTGGAAGACACAAAACAATTGTACTTTCGCATCCCTTCAAATTGTTCCTCCACAACCAACATCCATAAGGCATACTAATAATTTTAGTCCTCCAAGCTCCTTCCAAAACCTCATATTCTCCTGCTATCATCTCCCCTCACAAAGCATATTCCGAGATCTCCATAATCAGTTAGCTAATAATGCCTTATTGAAACCCTAGAAGACTTTAGCCCATCACAACCTAATAGTTAGAAGCCATAACACTCTCCTAGTGGACCAAGTGGAACTTCCTTGCCTTGTTTGCCAAATCTAATAGGAAGTTTCTTTGAAGTTTACTGTAAGACTATCTGGAGCGTGAACTGAGACATGAAGTATGCATGAATGCTCTATAGTGTACTCTTACTAAGCACTTCCTCTCCTCTGGATAAATATCTTTTCTTCTAACTTACAAGCCTTTTTTCAACCCTCTAAAGTACCAAATTCTTATGTTGCTCGGACTCTTTAAAAATTGTGACGGGTGTGTGTCGTAATCTCCAAAAGTAAAGTATTTTTGAAGACTTTGACACGGGTGCGGCGTCAGTTTTGGAGAGTCTGAGCAACATAGCCAAATTCAATGCAACTCAGCCTTTATTTGAAGCACTTAATGGAGAACCAAGTGTTGCACCAAAATTGCACATGCAAGTGTACGTGGTCTAACAAGTAATATAGTGACTCTTAAGAGCCGGATTATTGAACCTAAAGGACTTAAGACAAGTAAATATTCAATTTATCTTTAAATTGTAATCATGTGCAAGTGTGCAAAAAGAGTTTGAAATATTGATTGTATCTAAATAATTGCAATTAACAAATAAGAAAACTAAGCTTTACAAACCCATTAGGAATCTGATGGCTCAATTAATCCGAATTCCAGAAGTTCATTGCATTCCTTCTTGGAAAGCTTAAGATTTTCTAGATTCATTCCTATGTGACTTGCCTTTGTGGGGTTGATATTTTCATTCATCTTGAATGGAAGTTGGTTCAACCTGGGGTTTTGATCAATATTTTTGAAGATCCAAGGCTACCGCTTTCATGCGAATTGATATGGTGTGTTTTCAACCTTAGATTCCACTTGGTTATCGAGTTATTGACTTACGAGGTTAATTATGCGGCTATGGTCTATCGAACCTCTGACTATCTATCCGTAATTGGAAACCTATTACATCATTGAGTGGGGACAGATTTAACCAACTAGGAGGCATTACGTTATCTTTCCATTTCTTAGCCAAGTGAAGCAAACTAAGTATATCCCTATCCTAGATGTAAATCAACCCTTCTCTTTAGTGAAGAATGATCTCACTCCTAATATTCGACATTATATCCCTCAATCCTCTCCCGAGTTCAATATGAGATAATATAAGTACTTCAATGGTGATCAAGCATCAAAGAAGTAAAGAAAATAAAAACATAAGAGCAATTCGTATTGACAACCAAGCTTCCTCTAAAGTATTAAAACTCCTCAATCATTCGTAGTCGCAATCCTAGAAATATAGGATTTAGCCACTCATGATTTGATTCACAAGTTTTGATTCTACAAAATAAATTAAAGAGTTAAAATGATGAAAAGAGTAGAAAACCCTAGAAAAGTCGTTCTTCTGTTCTCCCAAGTCATGCGTTACGTTGCACAAAAGTTGGAATAATAAAAATATCACAAAGTGTCCTATTTATAGTAGAAAAGGAGAGCAATTCGCCTATCCCAGGTTCGTGGAACGCTCCCATTGTGCAGTGACCTGTTAACTGAAGGCTGATTTTTAAGCCCAGCTCCATTGCATGGACTGGTCGCAGAGGCCACTGTCTCGTGAAGTCCAGAAAACTTCCCTAGATCTGTAGCACGGAGCTGGCATGTTAAAGTGCAATTTTTCTTCAACTCCTATTTTCTTGATCTTTTCATCACTTCCCTCTCATCCATTGGCTTTAGCTTCAACTCCTGTGTATTCTATCTTCGATTTAAGCTCAATCCATGTGCAACTCCATTCTACACAACATCTAATCACATTTGTTAGTTCATGGCACAATTACGAATAAACATGCTAATACAATAGAATTTCTTTGCTAACTTAGCGTTAAATACGCCCAAGATCACCAAGGTATGTAGTGGGGAGAGCTCCAATCTTACAATTCAACACGTGTGCGAGAAATCTCAGTATCCTTCATCTCTTGAACTTGTATTATCTCACCCTTTCTAATGTTGACCTTGGGATCTGACACCATCTGAAATCATGTGAATGCATATCCCAAGTATTCCAAATGAGTCCTATAAAAATCACCAAAAACTGAAGTGTCATCTGCAAACAATAAAAGTGATACCGACCCATAGTGTACCATGTCCCCCAACTACTGCAAAAGTTTGGTGTTTATAGACAGTACTGAAAGGGCTAAAGTTCTTTCTTACCCATCCTTGTAGAGTTGCAAATAGTGACATCTAATGTTGGGTTAGTTGAAACTTCATTATGACAAGATGGTAAATAGCATTTCAGGCCTTCGCAATATGGTGACACCAAAACCATCATTTTCTACAGTAATTAGTAGATAGATGGTTATATTGGAATTTTTTTGTCCTGACAACTTTTTGCCATTTGGTTGGAAGAATAGCTTTAAAGGCTAAATGGTGATAATCTAGAAATTCCTGAGAGTTGACTTGGCGCACAGTTCTAAATTAGAGCCATTGGATTGGATGACACAGGTGCAGTGTTCTTGCTTGTAGTTGGCCTTGCGTGCTTAGTAGGGAGGTGCGTAAAGTAGGTTCATTCATTGGTTGATAAAGATCTTGTAGAAGCTGAAGGTAACTAGTTCTCTTGCCATATTAACATAAAAGTTAAAGGTATACATTCTTTTCTGGATAATGGGCCTGCAGCCCTTATACCAATCTCCTCATAATACCAGGTTTTTTGTATGAGGCAAGGTACGAACACCTGCATGCACCTAGCCAACACATCACGCTATCACTAGGCCAAATCCCTAACCCACACATCACACTATCACCAGACCAAATCCCTAGGAACAACTTTTTTTTTAAAAAAGGGCAAGCCCCGGTGCACCAAAGCTCCTGCTATGCGCAGGGTCCGGGGAAGGGCCCGACCACAAGGGTCTATTGTACACAGTTTTACCTTTGCATTTCTGCCAGAGGCTGTTTCCAAGGCTTGAACCCGTGACCTTCTGGTTTGAAGGCTATATTTTAGAGTATGTTACTTTTGAAATTCTATAATGTTTTTATTCTGCTTACATCCATTTGGCCTATCTGCATTGCAAGAGTAGTATAAAGCTAGAAATATAGAATAAAAAGCTGGGCATTGTATCTTTTTATATGGTTATTTTTCACAGTTTGATGACAACTAAAGAAAATATTAACACGTACATGCTCCTGAAAGTAGATTAGGTTTCTGGAATTCTAAGTAATTTCAGGTGGTATTGATATTTATATAATGAATACTGAAGACCTTTCTTGTAAAGAAATAGCTTTTGGGGAGCCACTAAATTTGAGGTAGTGTATGTTTCCCATCTTTTTCATTGAGTATGTTGTTGTTGTTGTTGTTGTTGTATGTTTCCCATCTTTTGTCCCTAAACTCTCAGGGTTTGCCATGTTAGCGGAGATAGCCAGTTTGCTTGTATATCGGGGTAGAACCTATAAATAGATTTTATTTAACTGTTCAGACAGATTTATCTGACTGCTTCGTTGCAATATGAAAATAATGTCTTGTGTTTTACTTTACAGGTCACCTCGCCATATGGCAACACGCTTCATCACAAGGAAAACATAACACACAGTCAGTTTGCCTTCACAACTACAGAGGCTGGCAACTACCTAGCATGTTTTTGGGCTGATAATCCAGGAGGTGGGAGTCTCAGTGTTAACATTGACTGGAAAACTGGAATTGCTGCCAAGGACTGGGAATCAGTTGCAAGAAAAGAGAAGATAGAGGTGAGAAATTGAGCAGTTCAAAATGAGTAGAGGCATGTTATCTTTGACCCAACCTCATAGAGTAGTAGTAGTCACAGCAAGAGCAAGATTGCAAATTACTAAAATCTCTATTCATCCCATGCTTTGAGATAAATAGATGATTATGATACATGTTGTCTGTTGGTAGCATAAAATGTCCTACTTCCAACAAAATGGATGATAATGAACAGGTCCTCTAGCGAGGCAACACCTATTTTAGTTTATGATAATTTTGAACTTAATCGTAAAAATATGAAATTTAAAAAATTAGTAAAGATTGTTCTAAATCTTCCCTTGCATTTCTCATGATTCTATGTTTTGAATGGCATGCCTTGTGGATATGTCGATCATGATTAATAGGAAGTCCTACTTACATATGAAGCATTTACTATGGTGATCTTTGGTCTTGAATTTTAAGATTGCTACTTTCTTTGCGGAACTCCTTTAGGTGTCTAAAGTTGGTAAAACAATAAACATTTGGGTGTTTGAGGGTTTAATACTTCTTTTGGCGGATATGAGCTTTGTTAGCAGATATGTGTCCTGAGATGTTCAAAGAGCTATCTAAGATAACCTAAGTCATTGATTATACCCAAAATTTTAAAGGAGAAGCAATTATGCTATTGCAGTGAATCTATAATGCTTCCTTAAATACTGAGGCTTAGAGGTGATTCTTGTGGTAAGGAGTGGATTTACTTGGAGGGGTATGGGTTCACGTGAACCCATGCACCCTTCATTAAGTTATATAGAGCATTGCAATTTTCTGACATAATACTTATACATGTGTGTGGTGCTCAAGATACCAATGCAGTGCACTGGTGACCGTATGCACCAAGGGATCTAATCCCTCTCTAACATTATTCTTGTTTTTTACTTTTCTTTCCTCTATCTTTCTTTTGTTTCCCTTTCCCCTGTTTCTTCTTTTGCTATCTCAAGTGATCAAGCTTCCCATCTCCTTCAGATTCCTCTCTTTTCGAGTTTTCAACACCATTTTTAAGAACAAAGGTCATCCCTTCCCCCTTTTTCCCTTTCATTTTCCTTCAATTTTTTTTATTTGTAATATGGGTTTTCTTTTAATAATGATGCTATTATTGATCGCTTTCATATTATGGAAACTCATTAATACAGGTTGTAAATCAAGTGATTTTTTCGTGTGATAATAGTAGTAAATATATTTTGCTGTTGTCATGACCAAATTTTATGAAATCAGACAAAATGGTAATACAGTGCAGCCATCCTCTTAATATCTTAGTTACGCTTATATAAGAATCGGGTTACTTAGATAAAAGCAAGAAAATGATGTGGAAGTGAAAATAAAAAGATTAAAGGCGGAATTTAAAGATATGCAAAAATCGTAAATAAAATTCTCAAATTTCAAGATTAAGTGTTCAAAACAATAATTGATTTTAGTATTAAAAGTTAACTGATTAAAACTAATTATGATAGTAATAGAGTATTCAAAAACTTAGATCAAAAGGTGATCTAGACTCCATTTTCAAAAAAATAAGAGACAATAACTAATATAAGATTATTTGCCTTCTTTGATTTATTTTAGTGAAAACCAAAGATATCAAGTTAAGGCATCCAATGTTGTGGCCTAGTGGTCAATTAAGTAGGTGAGCACCATGAGGTATTTGATTCAAATCCCAGTAGAGATAAAAAACACTAGGTGATTTTTTCTCATCTGTTGTAGCCTTGGTGGATAGAGTTACATGGTACCTATTGCTGGTGGGAGGTGTCGAGTATCTTGTGCAATTAGTTGAGGGTGCACTCAAGTTGGTCCGGATACAATGGTTAAAAAAATAATATCAAATTAAGAATTAATCTTACCTCTTAAAGAATTGTTCTTATAAGATTGTAAGATAAATCCCAAGTCAACACACATAAATCTGTAAAGAAAAACCTCTCGAATAATATTCATAATATATTTGTCGAAACTATAAATAATAAAATCCACTCCTATATATAGAGGAACCTCTCCCAAATATCACGTGATTCGAATCCTATTTTGATGAAAATAATAAATATTAAATCCTAACTAGGAAACTTTTAAACTAGGAAAGAAGGTAAAGTAATATCCCCTGTGAAATGTGGAAAAGTCTCCAAACTTATAACTAGAACTCAAGCCTAAAGTTGTAATTTAAGCCCCTTTGAACATGAAATTTCAACCTTATTTTGGGCATGAACTTCAGCCTTTTGGGATTATTTTTTCAGCAACTTTTGGCATGCAAATTAGGTTCTTGTTGAAACCTTTGGGCATCCATGTGGGAACTCCTAGGCTCTCCTTTGGGGGTGTAATGTGGCACTCAATCTTACTCTAAAGCTTTAACTTGAACCATGAAATATGTGTAACACTTGACCAATTCTTCTCTGCAATTCTTGGACTCTTTCTCGGGCTCATTTTCCACAGTTAGTATCTTTTAAATTTCCCATTGAAGCCTGTCAATGTCACGCGAAGGTACGCCATTGTCAGGGGCGGAGCTACCTTTTGTTGAGGGGTGTCAAGCGACACCCCTCCGTCGGAAAAGGTAAGTCAAATTTTGATTTTATACCCATATATATTAAAGTTGACACCTCTTAACACAAAGTAAAAAATCAACTTAGTGGTTCAGGGGTTTCAGAATCTCTCCTTGGTTAGTGATTTGGACCTCTAGAGTTCGAACTTGGCTGGGTTTTTTTGGCGCTCAACCTTTTTTTTTTAAACAACAACATACCCAGTGAAATCCCACAAGTGGGGTCTGGGGAGGGCAGAATGTACGCAGACCTTACCATTACCTCAACGGTAGAGGCTGTTTCCTGGAAACCCTCGTCTCAAAAACCCATATACAAAATAAACTAGATATGAAAAAAGGGAAAGGTAAAGAAAAGAAAATCGGAAAAACAACTAAAAATCAAAAGTATGATAGTGTGTAAATACGATAAAAAATATATATATATATGACGAATAATGACAACACAGGATATAAAACACGACTAATCCTACTACCCTACTATACTCCAAGTCCAGACATCAACCTAATTATACTAACCTATTAACTTGCTATTCTAATTCGCGACCTTCACTCTTTTCTATCTAAGGTTATGTCCTCGGTGAGATCAAGTTTCGCCATATCTTGTCTGATCACCTCCCCCCAATACTTCTTCGGTCTACCTCTACTCCTTCGTGTAACTCCTAAATCCAACCTCTCACACCTCCTAAGAGAATCGGTACCTCTTCTCTGCACATGCCCAAACCATCGCAATCTCGATTCCCTCATCTTATCATCCACAGGGGCCACCTCTAGCTTTTTCCGAATGGTCTCATTCCTAATCTTATCACTCCTAGTATGACAACACATCCATCGCAACGTCCTCATCTCTGAGACTTGCATCTTCTGAACATGTGAATTTTTGATTGGTCAACACTCCACCCCATACAGTAAAGACGGTCTAACCTCCATTCTGTAAAACTTACCTTTGAGTTTAGGTGGTACCTTCTTATCACATAATACTCTAGAGGCAAGCCTCCATTTAGTCCATGCTGCCCCAATACGATGTGTGACATCATCGTTGATATCGCCATTACTCTGGATGATAGACCCAAGATATTTAAAGTTTTCTCTCTTGGGAATAAGTTGAGTGGCAAGCCTCACATCAATGTCTGCTTCATCCCTCACAACACTGAATTTGCACTCCAAGTATTCTGTTTTGGTCCTGCTCAGTTTGAACCCTTTAGATTCCAAAGCGTGTCTCCAAACCTCCAATTTATCATTAACTTTAGTTCGAGTCTCAGCAATCAGTACTATGTCATCTGCAAATAGCATACACCATAGAACCTCCTCCTGAATAGATCGCGTCAGCTCATCCATCACCAAGGCAAACAAACAAGGGCTCAACACTGATCCTTGATAAAGTCCCATCTTAACAGGAAAATACTCCGAATCTCCTCCCACCGTTCTTACCCGAGTCTTGGCTCCGTCGTACTGATTGTTTTGTGTGCTTACGACTTTATATTTTGACACCCCTCAATACAAATCCTGGCTCCGCCACTGGGCCCATCATGGATGCTTTCACGGTTTATCTCGTGGTGGAAATAAAATAATCACCTTATGACTAAATTCAAGAAAATCATCTATAGAAAATACTAGCAAGTTTTGGTTGAAATTTGTACATGTTTGGCATACTGTAATGGATATTCCTGCCTATATTTATAGTTCTTTTGTTTTTCTTGCCCTTGTAAGTTGATATCGGGATGTATTCCCAAAGCTCTATGAATTTTGCATGCTGTCTACCTGTGATAGGGTATTGAGCTTGAATTGAGAAAGCTTGAAGGAGCTGTGGAGGTCATCCATGAAAATTTAGTTTACCTGAAGAGCAGGTATATTTATTAGCTTATGGAGGCAACGACTTTTATTTGTTTGCATTTGTTTTTTCATCTCTCAACTCTTTTTGTCCCTTCAGGGAATCAGAGATGCGGTCAGTGAGTGAAACAACAAATGCACGCGTAGCTTGGTTCAGTATCATGTCTTTGGGAATCTGCATTGTGGCGTCAGTGCTGCAAATATTGTACTTGAAGCAATATTTCCAAAAGAAAAAGCTAATTTAGACCTTTAGCTGAAACTTTTTCCGGGACAGCAGAAAAACCTTAGGCTACCATCTTTTGACACTTCTTAGCATTATATATTTTTTTTCATTATATTTGTGGATCCAGCTTTTATCGTGTTGTATGACGAAGATAAGGTTTACTGTCCAGCTTTTTGTGTATACAAGGACTCAAAGATGGTGCAGCAGAACTTGAAGCCATTTGCTTTATTGTGCCTTCTTAATTAGTTGACGATGTTGTACATTCTCTGAAGCATCTGCTTAGGGAAGTTGCAACATTAGTTGTAATTTGCCTCAAATGCTTGTTTGCTTAGGGGTAGTTTAATGGATTTAAATTATATACGCGCAGAGTCGCTGACTAACAGGTAAAGGAATTTTACACTAATTTTTTCCAGGTTACCGTGTTAAATTTGTAATGAAAAAATACATGTTGCAAATGCAGAGACATTATACTCGAGTTTAATATATATTGCAGATGCAGTTTTTTTCCCCTACGAACTAGAGAACAGTGCATTCCGTAAATCCCCTTTTATAGGTGCTAACTTGCAAATGATGAAATGAGTAGTGCTTAGCTTGGTGAAAGATGAAATGAGTAGTGCTTAGCTTGGTGAAATTGTTTGATTAAGTTCTCTTATAGTTGATTGATAAAGAAGAACTTATTGCACTTCTAGTGCAATCCAGGTTTTTTTTTTGAGATAAGTGTCAGAAACACATTTAGATTGTTCTTTTTTTTTTTCAAGTTTCATACATAAAACTATTGGGAGTGTGAGTTTTAACTTAAACTATCACTTATTAGATTGTGAAACATATCCAGTGTGGTGTGTATTATACATTCTCTTTTATTTGAAATTTTTTTGCCACATGACATGTCATATGGATAAAATATTCTACTTTAATAAAAATTAAATCAACTATTAATAATAGTTAAAAGTTATTGATTAAAATATTAATATTCTCTAAAAAAGTATTATTTTTTAAAAGAACTTATTATATTATATTACATTAAAATTATGAACTCTACAATTTTCAATGTCAAATTACTAATTTGCCCTCTTGTTATATTTTAATTACTGCCTTGACTGTTTTCCAACCCTACAACAGCGCACCGCTTCGCAAGGGTCATTACGCTCTTCTTCGCACCCCTGCCTTGTCCTTCCCAAACGTCTTCTGTTCACCAATGTACAGATGTTAAGTATGGGAAGTGTGTCCACATACTTCCTACAGATGATACTATAGAAGGTCTCGCCGGCGATTTGTCTGGTGCAATCTTGAAACCTTACTTCTTGGAAGCAAATCATCCTTTGAGGAAAGGGGACAATTTCCTTGTTAGCTGGGGGATGAGAAGTGTGGAATTCAAAGTCATTGAGACTAACTCGGGGGAGTATTGTGTTGTTGCTCCAGCCACTGAAATCTTTTGTAAACAGGAGCCTGTTAAAAGGGAGAATGAGGAGAGACTCAATGAAGTTGGCTATGACGACGTTGGTGGTGTGAGAAAACAGATGACTCAAATT
>JBCEWC010020171.1:0-11053 GCA_038996855.1 Solanum aculeatissimum
TACTTTTGTAAAAATTTTAAAAAACGTATTATTTTAGTAAATTAGTTTAGATAATGACTTAGTTTGGTCAAAACTTCATTTAGAAATGACCAGGAAAAAAACCTAGTGTACTTTTACCCTCCCATAATTCAAATAGAAGGGTTGTGTTTTTATTGTACTTACGTTTTTTAATTATATAAAGTCATCAACAAACACATTATAATCCTTTCACGTAAACGAGATGAAACATTTACTATATTTTTCGTTTAAAAAAGAATGACTTAATTTGTCTTGTGACCTAAATTAAAGTTATATCAAATGTACCAAAATGTCCTTTAATTTTGTAGCATTAAACATATCACGTGAAAAGTTAAAATTAAAATATTGTCAAAAAAGAAAAAAAAATCTTTTATAAACGAACTAAAAAAAGAAAATAAGGCATTCTCTTTTAAACAAATAGAGTATTATTTTTTGTGATTGAGGTGAAACGCTTGATCCTTTTGAAGGAAAAAAATTTGTAATGGGAGTCACGAGTTGGCAAGCCAAAAAAAAAACAAAAATGCACCGTTTGTTGTTTCGTTTATATCGTAACTAACAAACACTGTCATTCGTCATTGACAGCATGCACCAGTCTTCCATTTTGCATCACGAACACAAAATAGGCATTTAGTAATAAAAGATTTTTCTATTACTGATAATATTTGTTGTCGCAAGAGTATTTAGCTAGTAGTTAATATCATTGTATTCATAGTCGTTATAGTTTTAATGACATTCATATAGAGTACTAGTCATAAATACTCATATTTATTTATTGAGGTACATAATTGCTGCAAAATCCTTCATTTTGTTGCAGTGTATATACTGACACAAGTAAGATATAGTACGTACATTTCAAAAAACTCCAATATCTGGGATGTTATATACCCCTTGGCCTTACCTTCGAATATAACACAGATAAAAATTCTTATCCTTTCTCATACGTGTCTACATGACGAGTAACCAATCAATCATGGAATCAAAACCCCATACTGTATTTCTCTGTCTTGAAAGAGAATTAAAAATCATCATCTTCATGATCCACGAGAATCCAGGATCCATTTTTTTGTTGAACCATTCCTTTATTCTTATCAACCCACCATGAAGCTGGTACACCGTATTCATCTTTTAACGCATCCAAATACTTGTTAATGAGTGAAATATCTCGTTCCACTTCTAGCCTGAATCCTCCTTTTGAACCTTGCGTTCCAGCGATTCCGTGCAAGTAACAATCCATATTATGCCAACCTTTCTGATCTCCTCCACTTTTAAGGTAGCCCGATTTCCTAGTGTCAATGGCCAATTCGACACCAACATCTGAATAGCCGAACAAAGGGTAATTTGGAACTATATCAGGGGCATTTCGGATTCTCAGAACTCGAAGATTAGTTTCAAGTTTGGACAAGGTCTTGTTGAAATTTTCATCTCCCACTCTAGGACTTGCAAATAGAAATGCAGTGACTGGAAATCCCTTGTTAATACCATTGAAAACCAGATCCCCTGCATTTAATGTTGCGACTGCTGCCCCCATGCTCTGCCCTGTTACTGTAATGGTAACTTGCTCGTTCTTGTATCGTTCCACCAATCTTTGAACTTCTTCAAGTACCTAAAATGGAATTCGCGATTATTACTCTATCCAAACAGTAGTAATGGTAAACTCAGAGAAGACATTGTAATTGAATTTACCTGATCTCTAGCACTGGCCTTATTGAATGGGGATCGCGAATCATCCGAAGTATAAACAGAATACCAACCGTGATGAACCTTGGGATCAGATTTTTCACCAAAGATTATTGGAGCGGAGACTTGAATAAAATCGAAATCATTAAACCATTCCAAAGTCTGAACACTTCCTCTCCAAACAATCACTATATCCCTTCTTCCTAATGCAATTTTCCCCTCATCAGTAGCCACAGCAACAAAGCCAATCCAATTTGACTCTTTACTCCAAGCTTCCCTTGACAATGACTTTATGATGAATGCTTCCGGAACTTGGATAGATGAAGTCGCGTAAATATATTTAGTTACCTCATACTTGAACGGATTCGATATGTCAATCCCCGTTCGAGAAAAGAAATTCTTCTTGGAGTATCTGCAACTTCCTGCATATTTTGACATCTTGTTGGTGTTGAAGGCGTCTCGAGTTGCTTGTGCCATTTCCCCATAGCTAATTAGGTACCGACGAAGATCATTGTCCAGCGGATCTAATAGTCCTTCCCAACCGTTATTTCCGCTAAGAAGAATCCATCTTTGTGGTATATTCCCCAAATTCTTGTTTGTATTTTGCATCTTCTCTAGCGTAGGACAAACCATACAAAAGATGCAAAGTGCTGATAACATTATCGACATGGCCATTTTTTCTATGGTTCCCCTTGGGTTTTTTCTTGCTTTCCTCTCGTGGTATTTGTTACATATATCTTCTGCTTTTTTATTGGACTTCAACATTCCAATTTAAACAGGTTTGGGCAAAAATTGTGGTGGTCCAACTTCGTTGGTCCTAGATATCCTCATTAATTAGGCCCTCCGTGCCTTGTCATGTTGCGTTTTTTCTTAAAGTTAATTTGATATTTTAAATTAAAAAATTAGAGGAAAGTCATTTGTTTTTTCTTTCCCAAGGTAGATGTATTAAAAAGTCGAACTTTTCCCGTTGTTTTCTTTTCAGTAACCAAATTGCACATCATTCATTTATCTTGACAACGTTTTGATGTGGCTTTTGTTATCTCCATTCCATACTCTGGCCGACATTGCTAAACAAATTTTAAACATAAATATTTGTCTTTTCATTTCATGAGCTGAATTAATTTCTACTCAACAGATAAAAGTCCTAATTTTGGCCTTCGTAATTCTTTTAGCCATCATTTTAGTTGAACGTTACTGGAACTAGAAAAATAATTGTGGTCCACCTTGTCGGCAGGGGCGGACCCATATGGAGTCCTTCGGGTGCACGATCACTCATTAATCTAGTAGCGGACATTATATATCTATATAGAAATTGAGAAAAATTGGTATAAATTTAATATAAAGTATTTGTTAACCAAATCTAATATATATATATATCAATTTTGTATTAAACTTGCACACTTCAAATCAATAGCTATTTATATATCAATTCTATGTCAAAACTTGCTTAGTTTTAGCAAAATAACAAAGTCAGTCCCAATTGAGATAAAAAACTATTTATATACCAAATTTATATTAAACCAAAAGCAGACCAAAGGATAAAAATAAATATATAATTATCACATAAATGCTAAATCAGAATCTAAATATATACCAATTTTAATATAAAGGATTTGATTTAAGTTAGCTATACTGAATAATGATGAACACTGATTTTTTTACTTTTTCGTTAACGACAGACCAGACAAGGAAAAGAGGGAAGAGGGAGAGACTCACTTATTTATTTTTTTTAGAAAAAGAAAAAAAGATAAAACATTAATCACCATCAACAATGCAACACAATTGAGTCATACAATATCATTTCCTCAAATGACAGTGTAACTTTAAGCATTTATCCTCAAAACTACTTTACAAACTGAGAGCTACACGAGTGCTACATTCTTTCTATTATTTATGGAGAGAGAGATAGCATGTACACCAAGTATCCAAATTAACGGTCCTTGAAAGACTTAAAATTTTTGGACACATCCTTCACCTGATTAGCAATTTCTCACCTCTTTTGCTGAGTCATTTTAGATAGATCTTCTATTCTCTTTGATATCCTCTATTCTCTTTGATGTCCTCACTACAAATCTTTGAAAACTAGCATTGTTAGAGAGCTTATTGACGATCAATTCATTGGCAACATAAGAAATAACCCTATGAATGATATTTCCTCCACTAGTCATCGCTGAGATTGCACAACTGAAAAAAAAGAAGAGATATTGCCTATGTTAGGATATATACTATTAATCATGAATTTATACATAGTATTCTAACAATTTCCAGGGTTGGATATCTAAGTGAAAAATTGCTAGGGTATATACTATTAATCATGCATATAAATATAGTATATTATAACAGTTATGATGGTTAAAAAAGTCTAAATGGGAGATAGTTGAGATATATACTATTAATGGAATATATATTATTAACCATGAGTTTAGATATAGTATTTATTATAGAATAAATAACTTTAATAAAAGTTTTAATAGATCATATAATTGTTTATGTGCTTGTTTACTTATATAGTAAATGATTTAGTGTATACAGTTTTATCTTATACACAGAGGATTAAATCATCGGTTCTTATAAGTATAAATTTTTTCATTCACAATTTAAGATGAAAACTGGACAAGTCATCGGTATGATTGTAGCACAAGATTATATATAATTTATTTTGATAACGAGTCTATAGAATCCTTAAATGTTTTAACTCTATTATTGTTTCTTGAATGCTATGAGTCCAAATGATGCATGATTGAGCCTTTATGAGTCGAGAACTGAACCTTAAAAGAATGTAGCCAAAGAGTTGATGATTGATGTGATGAATTGAGTTAACGAATGTCCAATAAGACTAGATGAATGAGTTAACCATAGGGTTGATATCTTATGAGCATGTTGAGTCTTGGGAGGAGTATTGAACACCGAATTGGCGAATTGAGTAAAAGTAAGTCCAACTCGAACTCAATAACTATGTTGCCAGCGTAGGAGAGGATTGAACTATAAAAATTAGATATTTCCTTATTGTCCCAAAAAGAGGAGTTGATGTTATTATTGTGGATCCACTAATGTGATGTTCTTTACCCTGGCAAGGTATTGGATGGATGTGGCAACAATATCTCTTCGTTGTATCATCACCGACTCATGGGTGATGGTGGTCAGTTAAAGAAACTCCCAAATAGGTCTTGATAGCACTCTGAGTGGATAGGATGAGATGGTATATGAGTGGTCATTGTCTACACTGTATTTCTTACTTTAGACTCTTGACTTGATGATTGAGCTTCTTATTTCTTAAGTTGAGTTATTTTGAGTTGATGTTATTCTGCTTTTATATGTTTCATTCTGCCATTTTACATTCCACGTACTGACGTCCATTTGGGGTTGCATCTTTTCATGATGCAAAGACAGATACTAGGGGTCTTCAGCAGACGCTTTGTTGATGACCTAGTTACATTCAGTTGATTTGGCGAGTCCTCCCCTATTTCCGGAGGATACTATATTTCTTTCTAGCTTTGAGTTTAGACTTGTTTTATTTCATTTTAATTTGAGGTAGTCATGGACCTGTCATTGACACCAGTTAGTTAGATGTTTAGATGCTTCATAGACTAGACTGACGAGTTATGTTTTGATGTTATTTCCTGACTAGATTCTTTTGCACTAGTCTTGCTTAGTTGATGGATAAATTGTTTGACATTTGGCCTTGATTTTCATATTATCATTTCATTGAGTATTCTTTGTTATTGATATCTTCCGCTATTAGATTGTGACTGAATGAGTGTGATAAAGTCGAGTGGTTCGCTTGGGGACTAGAAATAGTTTCTGCGTGCCGACCACGTCTAGGGTACCCTCCCGGGACGTGACAGTTGATTTTGCTATCTCCATTCCATACTCTGGCTGACATTGCTAAACAAATTTTAAACATAAATATCTGTCTTTTCATTTCATGAGTTGAATTAATTTCTGCTCAACAGATAAAGTCCTAAGTTTGTCCTTCGTAATTCTTTTAGCCATCATTTTAGTTGAACGTTACTGGAACTAGAAAAATAATTTTGGTATAAAATCCGCCTTGTCGGCATTCCATTTCCGGGGAAAGATCCGACCACAAGGGTCTATTGTACGCAGTCTTGCATTTCTATCAAAGACTGTTTCTGGGACTTGAACCCATGACCTTTTGGTCATATGGCAGACAACATACACACAATGAAACAAAAGAACAGGCAACATGGTAATTGGATCAAATAAAAACAACTATGGAATTAAAAGAGAAAGGGAAATCCTTGCGGTTTTCACATGGCAAGTGAAGAAATCAATTTTCAATCGATGATTCTTGCATTTTAGAAAAATAATTTTGTGGCTGCTTCTTTTGGTGAAATGGACGCATCGCCATTTCACATTCACTTGTCTTTTACTCAAAAATGCCTTGTCATTATCACGACAGTATTGGTTGGAAATAGACAGGTAATAGGTTTCTCCATTTCATTTTACTTCATTCTATACCATAAATAAATGTCCTAGCATGCCATATTAAGATAAATTTTATGGTATTTAGTAAGGATACTTTTGTATTAGTATTAAATACAATATAGTAATGTAATTGATGATTGATCCTCAAAACCTGATGCATCACTTGTATTTTCAAGGAAGGAATACGGTATACAGCTTAACGGCCTGTTATCCAAACCAACCAACCACATGATCAAAATTAACTCCAAAGAAATTAGAAGTCAACATATTACACATACCATAAACGTTGCACAATGCATTATCATGCTGAATGCAATAGATTGCATTGACAAGATCAAAAAATAAATTGTTTTTACTCTGAAAGATCACTATCGTCCTCACGATCATTGAGAGTCCAAGATCCATCTTCTTGTTGAACCATTCCTTTATTTTTCACGATCCACCATGCTATAGGTACACCATATTCATCCTTGAGAAAATTCGTTTCCTTATTCACCAGAGCAATATCCCGGTTTATTTCTAACTTGAAATCTCCTTCTGATCCATGTGTTCCAGCAATTCCGTGTAAATAAATTTCCAGAACATGATTATTTATGCCTTTCTTCAAGTACTCTGATTTTGTAGTATCAATTGGAAGTTCAAACCCAACATGTTCATACACTCTCCAATCTGTTCCAGAACCTTCAACCGCTCCACGGTCTGGCTTTTCGGGAATTTCATCAAGGGCATTGCTAATCCGCAAGATTTGAAGATTTTTCAATTGTTGATACGCTTTCTTGAAATTGGCCTCTCCAACTCGTGGGCTAGCAAATAGAAATGAAGTCACTGGAAACTCCTTATTGATTTGGTTCACAACTATGTCAACTGCACATAGTGTAGCCAATGATGAACCCAAACTGTGGCCACTTAGAGTAATGCTAACTTTGTCTCTCTTGTATTGCTCCACCAACCGTTTTACTTCTTTAAGAACCTGTTTGAAAACATAAAATTTCAATGGGTGGTAGTGTTACTGATGGAAAAAGACTTGAACCGCTAGAATTTATGGCTTGAACATGTCATATCTATCTATTAAAGGAAAAGCATAAATTATAAAAATTGAAGTATAGAATCGATAGACTAACTAAACTTTCACTTTATCATTAGCCAGAGTTTGAAAATCCACCTCGTTATCTTCTTCCCCTACTCCTACCCCAATTATTTTTTTTTTAAAAACATACAGATTACAAAGAAATAGGGAGATTCCTTACCTGGTCTCTGGCACTGGTTGTTCGATTGAACTTTGAAGCGTTGTTAAGAGAAGTATAAACTGAATAAAAACCCCTGTGTACGAGAACGTTATCTGTATTTTCTCCAAAGATTTTAGTGGGTCGGACCAAAACCCAGTCATTATCATCATTTAGTTCTGCAGGACACATGGTCCCTCTCCAAGCAATTAAAATATCCCTCCTTCCTAATGCAACTTTACCCTCATCAGTGGCCACAGCAACAAACCCGATCCAGTTTGATACTTTAGTTTTACTTGCCACATCTGAAGCTCCATAGATATACTTTGTGACTTCATATTTATAGGGGTTGTTTCTGTCGAGCTCCACTCTTGTGAAGAGATTCTTTTTCGAGTACCGATTCGTCCCTAAATTCTTTGAAGCTATTTCACTGTTGAATGAATCGCAGATGGCTTGAGGCATTTGACCATAGTGAATAAGGTATCGTCGGAGATCGAAATCCAAAGGGTCAAGTAAGCCTTCCCAGTTGTTTTTTCCACTCAAAATCTCCCATCTTTCTGCTATGCTGTTGTCTTTGTTTTCGATCCCCTTTTTCCTTTTAAAACAACTCCTGAGAAGTTCCAATCCCTTGTCAATGAATGCCATGGAGCTACTCCAATAAATATGGAGTAATTATAAGTGGTGCTACTTTTGAAGAGAGCAGCAGAATCTGTTCCTCTTCAACATTTGTTAGGAAAGAGCTAAGCAAGGAGGAACATTTTGGAAACAGAGATAAAGACAAAGAAAGGGAAAGCAGATACACAAAAATAATTATTCCCTCTTTTTCATCGACGTTGCTTGTCAAGAATATTTTCCTTTTTGCAATTTATTTATCTCAAGTTTTCTCATGAAATGGCATGTTTAAGATATTAAGTACACACTTGTGTATTTTAAATTTAAAATCATAAAATTCAAAAAAATTCCTATATAATCAAATAATCATTTAGTGGTAGGTGTCGGCGGCATGGGCAAGAAAAATATTCAAAATTTTATTCTATTATAAAAGGTAACATTTTCAAATCTTTTTGAGTGGATAGTAATACTTTAACGTTTAATCTATTATTATTAAGGTAAAAAAAATCAAACTAAAATAATAATATAATATGTGTGTTTATCACACTAATAAGTAATAATTTAAGTATTAAACTGAGAAATTGAGTAATTTGAAATATAAAACAATTGAGTTAATTTAATAGAGTTGTGATGGTAGAATAAGAACACAAGAGTGGCATACAAGTTGGTGGCGGCTTTTGGTGAATCAATCATTATTTATTTAAGTGGTCCGACTTAAAACAAAACAATTACAGTAGACTATAGTTCTTCCAAGTTGTTTCAGAACAGTCCTTAGTAAAAGCAGTAATTACATATTTTATGGATAAAAGTCCTCTTTGAGCAATTAACTGGACTAGAGTTTTTCCTCACCTAAATGACCTAAGCACATTTCTTGCTGAGTTATGAGACATTCAAATCCAGATATCCTCATTTGTTTTATTTTTCTACTAGGTAATTATCCTGCGCTTTGCGTGGTCATAAGTAATCTAATTAAGTTTATATATTTTAATATTAAAATTAATAAAATACTCCAAAGTTGTTAAGTTTTTTCTATATAGAAAATTTATCTTTACAAATTTATCTCAAGAACTTTTGTTAATGTAATATTGATGAAGTCCTAGTTATTTTCAATTATATTTTTGGATTATAACATTATTTCTCGGTATAATCAATTTTTCAATAGTGCTTGTATTCTCTAACTTGAATGTTAAATTACTATAACACCCCCAACTTAAAAATCAAATTTAGTATATTTTTATATTTTATATTATATTTATTTAATTGTATTATATTATATTGAAAACAGATAATTTTTTACATTGAAAGATTGTAACTTTTCAAAAAGTTATGATTTTTTCAAGGAGTTGTGATTTTTTCGAAGAGTTGTGAATTTTTTTGAAGGGTTATGACTTTTTTGAAGGGTTGCGACTATTTGGAAGGTTTGTGAATTTTTTTAAGGGTTGTGGCTTTTTCGAATGATTTGAACTTTTTCGAAGGGTCTATACTAAGTATGAACTCCCTAACTTGAATGTTAAATTACTATAATACCCAAATTTAAGAATCAAATTTAGTGTATTTTTTATATTGTATAATATATTTATTTAATTATATTATATTGAAAACAGATAATTTTTCACGTTGAAGGATTGTGACTTTTGCGAAGAGTTGGATCATTTTTGAAAGATTTTGACTTTTTC
Organism: Solanum aculeatissimum; assembly: GCA_038996855.1. Classification (NCBI taxonomy): domain Eukaryota; kingdom Viridiplantae; phylum Streptophyta; class Magnoliopsida; order Solanales; family Solanaceae; genus Solanum; species Solanum aculeatissimum. The sequence continues at coordinate 9,653 of JBCEWC010020171.1, forward strand.
CAAGGATTGTGACTTTTTTGAATGTTGATTAAATTAAAGCTTCAAGAAATGCTCATACAAACTCATCCAATTCAGCATAATTGTAAACATAAGCTTTAACAACTTCAAAGGAAAAGGTCAATCCTGTGTAAAAGAACAAAATTTCTTTAAGGGATAGTACATTCTCATGGCAATATTTTTTTGTAGGAAATGTTGATAGCAGAAAAGTAAATGAAGAGCCAGATAGTTGACAGGAAACAATAAGCAATTATCATCTCCTTGCAGCAATCTTGAGCAGAGGAGAAACAAGGCCTTGTATCTGTTGCAATGTTTGTTGTAATCGTATTTCCTCCTCCACATCTCGTTTAAGATTTCTAATGTCACCTCTCAGTTCATCTGATGATTTGATATCTTCTGCTCGCATCTCAACTACTTTCTTTGTTAAGAATCTTGCAATCTTAAACATATCATGTGAGAAGTTCAAATTAATAAGTTATAGCAAAAAAAAATAAGTTTCTTCCGGGACCAAAACATGTTAAATATAAAGTGATATTCTTTTCTTGGCATACTTAAAAATAGAAGTTAGACATAAAATTAAAATCCTTAAATGAATCACATCCGATTTCAGATCCATCACCGAGAGGAACACGTACCTGACAGGGATCATTTCCTCTCCATCATCTTTGCAGCAACCTTTTCCACTCACGATGCTAGCATGTTAACATTGCAGGAGCTATCATATTTACCATCATGATCTTGACCTCTCACAATTACTCTTCGAAAAATTTCAAGGAGGTGAACAACATCGCTCCCCAGATCAGAAGTCGCTTCCATTATTCCTTTATCGTCATTGAAGAACATTTTAAAGGAATACTTTTCAATATCCTGTATAAATGCTTCTCTCGGAGTATTATATCTCAAGTAAATCAAGATCTCCAGAATTTGCAGAGGTACCTGATTTTCAAGCAAATACATGTCACGTTTAATGTTGGTATAAACAGCAACGCCAAGACATCTATTAATTGTCTCGGCCTTTTTAGATGATTCCTCCCACTTCACTGGTCCGAGTTCGATATAATTTAGAATGAAACATCCATCTTGAAGCATCATTCGAGCAAAATATTTATTTGTGTACTTTCTGGTGGATTTTTTTTGTTCCTTTGCAAACAACCTTGATGTCTATACCTATAGAGGTTGGATCAGGAGCAAGAGAAATCTATTCATAACTCAAATATTGTACTGCATCAGGGTCATATCGAAAGAAGCCAAAATCATAAACCTAGAAGATGAACATCAATGTTACTTATAAAAAAATGGATATTAATAGTTATTCATGAATACTCCCTCCGTCCAACTTTACTTGGCCCCTATACTATTTTGGGATGTCCAACAATACTTGTCCACTTTCTAAAATTAATGGAT